>JAJOZX010000404.1:147500-220000 GCA_023014485.1 Bathynomus jamesi
TGCGAGAGTCCAGCTAACCTCTTTGGGGGATAAGATGGGATGGCATCACCCCCAAAGGGGTATACCTAAAAGAGAGAGAGGAGGAAAGAGAGAGGAAGAGACCATCCAGCGTCTGCGAGATGTAGAAACTTAATGAGAGCTCAGGTAGCATCACTTGGCTTAGAACTCGAAATCCACCAGTTAGTTTAATCAGCCAGTTAACAGTTGGCTTAATCCGCTAGTTGGCTTAGAAGACTGAGAAGGCATAAATGGTCTGTATATATTAATAACCTTCGAGTGAATTAAAACCGCACACAAACGCACATACACTCCCCGACTATACGCCCAGGGATCCTCTATTACTACTCACACACACAACGTATATAAACAGATGCATGTAAAGCCCCAATAGCAAAATATATGCGAGCATAACCACCACACAAAAAACCACAATCACCAACCGTCTAAGTTTAGCTTACCATCACCTAACCAAACCCACTTTACCCACGGCTTTTACTTTACAGCTCATGGTAGACCGACAAGATCTCTAAATACGACCCAATAGACAAAGCTATTAAGCATAGACAGATACATTTATGGGGCCAGAGGATAGACCAACAAGGCCTCTAAATACGACCCAATAGACAAAGATATTAAGCTTAAACAAATACGTTTATGGGACCAGGGTAAAGACTGATAAAGTTTTTCTATTAAGTTTCTCATGGTAGAACACCACGCAACCGATTTAACGTTTGGTAAGCAATCTTTTGTACAAAAAATCGAATAAGATAAACTAAGTTTAATACAAAAACAAATTTTCATCATAATATACAATTTTATCCTTAAATTATAACATAAAAAGTATTAATATGATTTTTAAAACAAAATAGATTCTATTTCGGGGTAACTTATTAAATTTTCCTCTTTTGGCTAATTATTTTGTTTCAATACAAATTTGTCATTAAGACACCAATATATCTTTAAACCTTATTACAAAAAATATTAATATAACTTCATATTAAAAATAGATTGTATTTTGGAATAACTATTTAATTTCTCGTCTTTCCAAATAGATTCTATTTCGGGGTAACTTATTAATTTTACCTCTTTTATCTAATTATTTTGTTTCAATATAAATTTATCTTTAAGACACACATATATCTTTAAACGTTATTACAAAAAATATTACTATAACTTTATAATAAAAATAGATTCTATTTCGGGGTAACATTCATTTTTCCTCTTTTACGCATCTATTTTGTTTCAGTACAAATTTATCTTTAATATACAATTTTATCCTTAAACTATTACACAAAAATATTAATATAACTTTAAAATAAAAATAGATTCTATTTCGGGGTAATTTATTCATTTTTCCTCTTTTACGCAACTATTTTGTTTCAATACAAATTTGTCTTTAAGACACCAATATACCTTTAAACCTTATTACAAAAAAATATAAGTATATCTTTATATTAAAAATAGATATCGCCAGAATATTCATAGAGTATTTGAACATCTTTTTCCTCAAGCTTTGCACTAGGGCATCTTTCAGCATTCGCCACATCTTCCGTCTTTACCAAATACCATTTCATAAACGTCGAACACGCAATATCAAAGGTAGCCATCACTATTTTTCGTCTACGTGAGAAATCTTCAAATATACACACATTTTATTCACGCAGTTATCCGTGATTCACTGTCGTCAAATGAATTAACCATGACTTGCTAATTGTTACCATTGTGCACTTATCCGTAATCGTAACATGGAGTTCTTTTTAACTTAAACGTCTCATCTTCGTGGTTGCTTGCCAAATCATTTATACATTATATACAGTAAGTTTATCTCAGCTCTCAGACAACTTCTTCACCGTCTCACCGGGATACGTTGCATATAGTGAGAGGCCCAATATTCTTATTTTGCAGCTAGATGATTCAGCTCAAGGACTTTTAAGTAAAACATCTAAAATTTGCAAATGGTACAAAAAGTAGGATGTCTAATCATTTCCAATTATTTATGCCTGTTCCATGAAAAAGAATGGTGAATGGGAAAATGCCTGAGTAACTCAGGACGACTTCATGTGCTCGGCTTGGAGTGGAAAGCCGTAGTACTACAGCACAATAGTAACACTAGCCCAGGCCATTATGATACATCCTGGGATATTGTCAGAGACTTAAATGGTCGTTTCTCAGTACCGTCACAACAGTCAAAGTTGAAGTCTTCAAAGAAGGCTAGATGCTTGTCTCAGTACAATACCAGATGAGCCGGGTGTACCGTTTTATGTATGGCAGAGAGTGCAAGAGAACATCTCGTTCCTTCACCTGAGTGCAACATACAGATTACACAGAATCAAACACAGTCTCGCTTGAACAACTTAACACCAAATAAACCTAATTCTGATTTTAATCAATGTAGAGCATGATGGCCCAACCTTAAATCTGGTTGGCTAAAGGGGTCTTTCTCAAGGTAGATGAGTTTTATTTTTTTTCTAGCACGTATAGTTATATAGATACACTGGTTTTGATATTTTTAAGTTTTTGATATTGCTATAAGAAAATTTATGGATGTATAGATCACACTTAGGAATGCTAAACAACAAATACATCATATACCTTATTCAATGTACTTATAAATAAAGAATATATACATTATTTTATTAAAAGCGCTGTGAGTGTGATTTCCTTTTGTAAATTTGGCCTGGATTGTCACGATACAGCATCCAACAATGGTCCGCCATCATGCTTTCATTCCAATATCCTTGGTAGCGCTTCTCCATCATCTGAATATCTTGATGGAAGCGCTCTCCTTGCTCGTCACTCACTGCACCAAGGTTTTCAGGAAAGAAATCTAAGTGGGAATGCAGGAAGTGAATTTTTAACGACATTCGACACTCCATTTCTTTGAAGGCATCAAGGAGGTTCTTGACTCCATCCTTATACGCAGGTGACTTGTTGCTTCCAAGAAAGCTTTCACATATCCATTTGAACGCCAGCCAAGCCTTCAATTCCAGCGGACTTAGGACTTTTTCAAATTCAGTCTCATTCAAAACCTCCCTTATTTGTGGCCCAACAAAAATTCCTTCCTTCAATTTTGCTGCAGTAACCTTCGGAAATTTCCTTGAAAGGTATTGGAACCCTTCAGAATTGACTTTACCCATTGCTTTAACAAAATTCTTCATTAAACCAAGTTTAATGTGAAGAGGTGGCAGATAGATCTTTTGGGGATCCACTAATGGGACAGACTGGACATTGCTTATCCCTGGGACATATGTATACCTAAGTGGCCAGTCACTTTTGGTGTAATGTTCTATAGTGGCGCGACTGTCCCACAGGCAAAGGAAACAACAAAATTTTGTGAATCCTGACTGCATACCCATAAGCATTCCTATAACTTTTAGATCTCCACAAACATTCCATTGATGACTGTCGTATTTGATTGCCTTAAGTAGTAATCCATATTGTCATATGTCTCTTTTAGATGGACGGAATGGACAATGGGGATGGATGGCATTATATTACCATTATGCAAAAGAACTGCTTTCAGGCTTCTCTGCGACGAATCAATAAAGAGCGCCACTCAGATGCCACATACGTCTGAGATATGGCTGTAAATAGTCCATTGATGTCATGGCAATAACAGAGAGGACCGTCTACTGAAAAGAATGCTGTTAATTCAAAATTCCGCTTTCGGTAGTAACTAATACGAACATTGTTCTCAAGTAAATTGTTCTCCTTTAGTCTTGAGGCGAGAAGCTCTGATTTATCTTTAGACAGCGATAAGTCTCTAACAAGATCATTCAACTGTCCTTGGGTTAACTTTTTAGGCTCTAAATGTCTACCTTCAAAAGTGTACTCTGGTTCTGTAGATGGTCCGGAAACGCCAGTTGCACCTTCATCACTTTCCATGTCATCTATGATAGAATCTAGCCTATCACTTGGGGGAATTGGAATGGGCAATGTTTCATCATGTTTTACTGGTCTACGTGCTGAATCCAAGTTTGGATATACAATCTGGTGTTTGTTCTTGGCAGAAAACCCCATTAAGTTCACACTACAAAAATAACAGTCTTCATGATGATCTCTCGGCTCCCTCCATATCATGGGTATGGCAAATGGCATTGAAGCTTTCTTTTTGTTAAGCCAATCACGTAATCCATTTGAACAGCCAGAACAGATTTGATGTGGCGCCCATGGTTTATCTTGGTCACCTAGATGGCAACCAAAGTATAGCTTGTATATTTTCTTAATGTCGGTTGTAATACTTCGTCGCTGTGTTTTAGTTGTCAACTGGCCGCATACGAAACAGAACTTGTCGGGGTCATTCTTACATTGTCGAGGCATGTTGACTGACCTGAGCAAACTATAAATTCAAAAAAAATGTACACCAACTTGACACAACAAGTTCTTGGACTGGACTGATCTTTTGACACACAAAGCACGGCGTTGTTGCCTGAATCACAATGCTGCTAGACGTAAAAGCTCACACCTGAAATACATAAGATGTATAATTAAGATAATTGAAATAAATAAGATGAATAAACTAAAAAAGCACAATAAAATAAACACAATCAAATGTTGAAATATTAGTATTTTGCCTATTTAAAATGGTTAAATCTGTGTAGTTATATATATGCCTTCATCTTGAAAACTATACGTGCTAGAAAAACTCTGAATGCAGTTTTGGAATCAGCGTGAAAAATGCCATCCAGCCACCACAAATTTTACTCTGATGAAAAATCTTTGTTGACCAGTGTTATTTGAGAGAGTAGGCAAATTGTTCTTACATATTAAGTTTCAAGATACGTTTTTCCATTCTACAATTAAGTTGTTCCCTTCAGGAGGCTTCTTATTGCCACTAAGGAAGTTCAGAGAAAATGATATATGAAGATAGCTAATAAAAATAAATAAATTATATTTGTCTGCTTCCCCCCCTCCCCGCCTTAAGGAATTGGAGATATTACAGTTCCTTAATGGTCTTAAATAATATATGATATTATTGCATTCAGGATACTTTTGGCTACATTTTTGGGGCATAAGGGGAAAATGCATTGTCACAGCGATAAGATGCCTCAGTTGGTACTGTATCCTGATAAGCTAGAGCATTATTAGGAAGAGGTATAAAAAACACTAAATTTGATTTGTTAACAGTAGTGTTGTATGCACTCATCAAACCTGGACCAGGTTGCCTGCATAACAAGTTAAGTGATTTATGAACTGTTGAAGACCGTCCTACCTTTGACCTCTCTGCAGCACCCCGCCTCATTCGGGTAATTTGATGTAAGAAAAGGTTGCTTTCTAGACAGGGACTTTGAACAACACCCTGGCCGGATGAGTACTGAGCTATACGATAGTCGAATCTGCGCAGGACAAACAGATACAAACAGAGAGAGAAAGAGAGAGAGAGAGAGAGAGAGATTTGAGTGCATTAGTATTAGTATTATTTTAACCCTTTACTTGCTACGTCCCTATTTTGGGTGGGCTTTGCCCCTTCACAGTTAGATTTGAGTTGTTCAGCAGCTCCTGGTCTGCTAAATTGCATTATGGGTGCCTCCAACCTTCTACGTTTAGTTGTGTTTGTGACAATACGCTGATTTAGAATATGACTGTACAGTATGTTTGTCTTGGTGTTAGCGCTTCTTTAAATTAATCTGACTAAGTAAAATGGCATTCATGGAGTGCGTTTAGAAAAATATTTGCTAGATTCTCCACATGTAGTTATTGCACAGTAGGTATGATAGTTATGTGTTAAAATGTAGGCTTTCGCCTAATTTTTATTGCGAAAGAATCAGCTGTTTATTTTAAATATTTAATAATACTATTACTTCAAGTTAATTATTGGAATTATTGGAAAGCTAGGAGGGTGGATATTTAATTTCTTGACGCAAAGAACACAAAGAGTGGTGGGAAACGGAGTTAAATCGGAAGTCGTGAGCTCTATCTCACAAGGGACAGTATTAGCTCCCTTGCTGTTCATAATAATGAACGCAGATATTGATGCAGATATTAAGGACAGTATTGTATCATGCTTCGCAGATGACACAAAGATATGTAAGGATATATTGAACGAAGGCGACATAAGAAAATTACAAAACGACATTGAAACATTATTCCAGTGGGTAGAAGACAACAATATGAAGTTCAACGAAGAAAATTCCAACTTCTAAGATATGGTAATAAAGAGCTACATAAAAAAGGGTACAAAACTCTGCAAGCCAAACAGATAATGCTAAATCCACAAGCCAGGGGTCTTGGAGTAATAATGTCGTCGGATGCAGAATTCAGAGAGCACTATAACATCAAAATTACAAAGACTAGAAAAATAATGGGAATCATCTGGAGGAGTTTCCGCAACAGAAAAGCAAACATCATGCTCAAATTATGGAAGAGTCTAGTCCTACCAATAATTGAGTATTGCTCAGTACTCACAAACCCATACAGAAAACGAGACATTGCGAACACTGAAGCTATACAAAGGGCTTTTACGTCTAAGATAGAGGAAATGGAAAGTGAAGACAACTGGTCTCTTTTACATTCCCTTGGTTCTTACTGACAGGCTTTCTAACTAAAGCATCTTTTAATTATTATTTTTACCAGCAAAGATACCAAAAATTTTAATACTTTTCTTTTCTTACTTGTATCCATGGAACAGACATAAATAATTGGGAATGATTAGACATCCTACTTTTTGTACCATTTGCAAATTTTAGATGTTTTACTTAGTCCTTGAGCTGAATCATCTAGCTGCAAAATAAAAATATTGGACCTCTCACTATATAGAACGTATCCCGGTGAGACGGTGAAGAAGTTGTCTGAGAGCTGAGATAAACTTACTGTATATAATGTATAAATGATTTGGCAAGCAACCACGAAGATGAGACGTTTAAGTTAAAGAAAACTTCAGAAGGAATTAAATATTGGTGCAGAGAACGGAATGAAAATTTTATAAAATAGATAAAATTAGGTTAGGTATACCCCTTTGGGGGATGAGGACATCCCATCTTCTCCCCCAAAGTCTCTTCTCTCCTCCTGCTTTCTCTCCTCTCTCTCTCTTAGATTAGGTGGATTCCCCCAGCCTGTAGATAGATAGAGGGCAAGAGATGAAGACAAACCCGTGTAATACGTAAAAGCAGAAATTTAAATGCCCTTTAAGAGAAAAACGACGAATAATCTAATGGCCAGTTCTGGAACATTCTTCCTCATTCCATCTTTCTCTGTCTATGACTAAGGATGTTATATTTAAATCAGGTCAACTTACGCAAAATTACAAGAAGCTAAGAAGGATGTCGATGTATTGTTTCATAGAAGACGTGAGTAACCAACTTTAATTTGTGTGATGATTTTAAAAGATGAGTTAAACCTAATAAACTGGTCGTGAAACATTTTTCAGTTTTTACTATGCTGCCATAAAGCCCACCTTCGCCCTCATGGTCTCACCCCTCGACCCTTACCCCATTAAAAATTCGAACCCCCCCACTAATCTCAATTCCTGTGGAAAACACTGTTGTAACCCCCCCCTCTGCAAGCATTGTGTTAATATTGTCTTTGGTAACGCTGAGAGACACTGACTGAGGCGCATTGTTGTGGGATGGCGGGAGGCGAACCGCGAATGTAAACACCGCCAAATCACGGTTAACTCCATTTCACGATCACGGATAAGTGCACAATGGTAACAATTAGTAAGTCATGGTTAATTCAATTGACGACAGTGAATCACGGATAACTGCGTGAATAAAATATGTGTGTATACCTCGTTGCGGTTCCGTCGTCGGCCTCTCTTCACACGAAGGTCATGGTGGTGGGCTCCGCCTCTAGGCATGGCTTGGTGGAGGAGCGAGTTGCTCTCTTGCGCTTTCCACCGCACATAGACAGGTACACCCGGCTCATCTGGTACCGCCCTGAGCCAATTTTAAAAGATGAGTTAAACCTAATAAAATGGGAGTGAAACATTTTTCAGTTTTTTACTATGGTGCCATAAAGCCCACCTTCGCCTTCATTGTCTCACCCCTCGACTCTCACCCCATTAAAAATTCGAACACCCGCTCTAATTTCAATTCCTGGAGAAAGCACTGTTGTTAACCCCTCCCTCTGCTAACATTGTTGCTAATATTGTCTTTGGTAGCGCTGAGAGACATTGACTGAGGCGCATTGTAGTGTGCTGGCAGGTGGGCGAACTGCGAATGTAAACACAACCAAATCACGGTTAATCCCATTAGAACCAATAACAAACACACACATTGGCGCCACTATCAGCCAGAAAATGTTCAGTATATTTCCTTTATTGTTGTAAGATTTCAATTTACAGATTAATCTTCTAAACGGTACAGCGGCTTTTAATTAAAGCCTGGAACACACTACTATATATATTTGAAGTTTATTTGGTATGGTAAGCAAAGTTATTTCATATATTTAACTGACTCTCCCGCCCCCACATACATTAAGGAATAAAGGTTTAAGTCTTTATTTCTAAGTCAATTAAAATTCATTGGGTAGCATCTCTCCAAATAATTAAATAGTAGCGTATGTATAGGAAAAGTCCTAAGCTCCGCCCCCTGTATGATCGATCAAAGGTCACGTGTCTCTTGCTACTACCTGGCCATATCTCTACCTTGCGTGCTCAGTTGATCGCTGCAAGCCTTGGATCTCAGACGTATATTTGAAGATTTCTCACGTAGACGGAAAATAGTGAAGGCTACCTTTGATACTGCGTGTTCGACGTCTATGAAGTGGTGTTCGGTAAACACGGAAGATGTGGCGAATACTGAAAGACGCCCTAGCCCTCCCTTCTTTGAGACTTTTAAGGCTACATTGAACCGTGCGAAGCTTGACAAACAAGATGTTCAAATACTCTATGGATATTCTAGCGATAGTTACCCCGAAATACAATCTATTTTTAATATAAAGTTATAGTAATATTTTTTTGTAATAACGTTCAAAGATATATTTGTGTCTTAAAGATAAATTCATATTAAAGCAAAATAATTAGATAAAATAGGAAAAATTAAGTTACCCCGACATAGAATCTATTTGGGAGAAAGACGAGAAATGAAATAGTTATCCCGAATACAATCTGTTTTTAATATAAAGTTATATTAATATTTTTTTTGTAATAAGGTTTAAAGATATATATTGGTGTCTTAAAGATAAATTTGTACTGAAGCAAAATATTTGCGTAAAAGAGGAAAAATGAATAAGATACCCCGAAATAGAATCTATTTTGTTTTAAAAATCATATTAATATTTTTTGTAATAGTTTAAGGATAAAAATGTATATTAAAGATAAATTTGTATTGAAACAAAATAGATGCGTAAAAGAGGAAAAATGAATAAGTTACCCTGAAATAGAATCGATTTTTATTATAAAGTTATATTAATATTTTTTTGTAATAAGGTTTAAAGATATATTGGTGTCTTAAAGATAAATTTGTATTGAAACAAAATAAATGGGCGAAAGACGAGAAATGAAAGAGTTATCCCGAAATACAATCTATTTTTAATATAAAGTTATATTAATATTTTTAGTAATAAGGTTTAAAGATATAGTGGTGTCTTAAATACAAATTTGTATTGAAACAAAATAATTGGTCAAAAGAGAAAAAATGAGTTAGTTACCCCGAAATAGAATCTATTTGTTTTAAAAATCATATTAATGTTTTTCATGTTATAGTTTAAGGCTAAAATTGTATATTATTTTATGATGAAAATATGTTTTTGTATTAAACTTAGTTTATCTTATTCGATTTTTTGTATAAAAGACCGTCAAATTGGCCTCGTGTTGTTCTACCATGAGAAGCTTAATAGAAAAACTATTAGCGTTTTTTGAGATCTTGTCGCTCTACCCCCTGGCCCCATAAACGTATTTGTTTATGCTTAATAGCTTTGTCTATTGGGTCGTTTTTAGAGACCTTGTCGGTCTACCAGGAGTTGGTAAGTAAAAGCCGTGGGTAAGGTGGGTTTGGTTAGGTGATGGTAAGCTAAACTTAGAAGGGTTGGTGGTTGTGCTGATTGTCGTGTTTTGTGCGATCGTTATGCTCGTATATATTTTGCGATTGAGGCTTTACATGCATCTGTTTATATACGTTGTTTGTGTGTGTGTGTGTGTGTGTGTGTGTGTGTGTGTGTGTGTTTTGTGTGAGTAATAATAGAGGCTGTATGGGCGGATAGTCGGGAAGTGTATGTGCGTTTGTGTGCGGTTTTAATTCGTTCGAAGGTTATTAATATATACAGGCCATTTATGCCTTCTAATTCTTCTAAGCCAACTGGCGGATTAAGCCAACTCTCAACTGGCTGATTAAGCTAACTGGCGGATTTCGAGTTCTAAGCCAAGTGATGCTACCTGAGCTCTCATTAAGCTTCTGCATCTCGCAGACGCTGGATAGTCTCTTCCTCTTTGTCCTCCTCCTCTCTCTCTCTTAGGTTAGGTATGCCCCTTTGGTGGGTGAGGCCATCACACCTCCCCCAAAGAGGTTAGTTGGACTCCCTCAGCTTGTTGGGTGAATCACCCTTTTGGGGGTACACCCTGGGGGTTGGCACTGGGGAGGGGGTTGGCACCTTGCAACAAGGGGATGGGTAGCACTGGCAATCATTTAATGAACATTGTATTTGCCCTGCACTCGTCTTTTTTGCGGCCATACTGCTAGACTAGCCTAACTTTTATTCTGGCATAGCGGAGCGGCTAGCGCCCTTACCTTCTACTTAAGAGGTATCTTGGTGGAGGTAGGTAGTATGGCCGCAAAAGGGTAGAGTGCAATTGCATGCAATGTTGATCAATGTTGCAAAGGGGAGTGGGGGTTAAACCCCAAGTTGTATGAAGAGGGTGGGAGTAATGGGGAGGGGGTTATGCAACAAGGGGGTGGGGGAAACCCCAGGTTGCATAAAGTGGGAGCTTTTGAGGTAGGAGGAGGATGACCTCCCCCCAAAGGGGATGACCTGACCTAAACTCTAACTTTGGGGGAGAAGGTGGGATGGCCTCACTCCCGAAAGGGGCAGCCCTAACCTAAAAAGGTAAACCTTAACCTAAGAGAGGAGAGACAGAGCATCCTTTCGCCTGGACCGCCATACGCATCATGCCCCAGCATCAGCTGGCAGGCAAGCTTTTGGCTTATAGGGGGTTGCCAGATAGCACTATTTTAATTATTTATATATAGAGGGGTTTCCAGATAACACTATTTATTTTAATTTTTTATATACAGAGAGGTTGCCAGATAGCACTATTTATTTTATTTATTTTTATATGGAGGGGTTACAAGATAGCACTCTTTTATTTTAATTATTTATTTATTAAAGGCAAGAGAGAGATGTTCTTAATGCTTAGAGGGGGTTGTCAGATAGTACTCTTTAATTATTTGGAGAGATGTTACACACACACACACACGATGTATAACTTCCAGTAATGGTCAAAAAATTTATAAAGAAACGTTCCCAGCCGTATATATACATATAATATATTATATATATATATATATATATATATATACATATATATATATATATATATATACCGGGTGAACCAAAAGTAGGTGGACAGTAATTGATAACGTTTATTTTGAGAATACATATACAATTATATTTAATTTTTACTATAATACAAAATAAAATAAAAAATTAACTTATACCAATACAATACAAAAGCACTGAAAATTTTATCAACGCAGGTGCTCAAATTGCTGTCCATCACAATTTACACAGCTTTGAAGTCTACCTTTCACACTTCGACAAACATTTTTGCACAAGTTTCTTTGTGCATTAATTTCTTGAAATGCATCTCTGATGTAATTTTTCAAATCACCAACACTTCGTGGTTTTCGACTATAAACTTTGTCCTTGAGTACTCCCCAAAAGAAAAAATCCAGTGGGGTAAAGTCAGGTGAACGTGCAGGCCATTCAATTGGACCTCTTCGGCCGATCCATTTCTCGGGAAATGTTTCATCAACATACTCACGGACTGCTCTTGAATAATGTGGAGGGGCCCCATCTTGTTGGAAATAGAGTTCATGTGAATTAGGCTGTTGTTGTAAGTGTGGAACAACTTCATTCATTAGAATTTCGAGATACTTATCACCTGTGACTGTTCCATAAAAAAAAATAGGTCCTAAAATACCAGAACTTGAAATACCACCCCAAACAGTGACACCAGGCTGGTTTAGTTGCTGCTCTAATGTTAAATGCATGTTCTCACTATACCAGTAAACACAATTATGTCGGTTAACATGACCTGATAATTTGAAAGAAGCCTCATCGGTCCACACAATGTTATCTAAAATTATTGGATTTCCTTCAATTTCGTTCAGCATGATCTCACTAAATTGCAGCCGCCTGTCTGGGTCATCTTCCAATAAGCCATGAATTAGCCGTGGACGATAAGCTTTCAACCCAATAGATTTCAGAATTCGTATAATAGAGGTTTGTGAAATGTCCAGTTCTGCTGAGGCTCTTCTGGTGGACTTTTTGGGACTGTGAACAAATGCTTTGGCAACAAGTTGCTTATTGGCCTCTGTGCAAACTGTTTTGGGTCGACCAGTTCTTGGGGCATTAAGAATTGAGCCAGTGGCATCAAATTTGTCACGAATGCGGTAAATGGTTTGTCTCTTTGGGGCTTGAGTACCAAATGTTTCAACCCATTTTGTTCTAACAGTTTCAGTATTTTGAGATTTCCAATACTCTTTTAACACCCATTTTTTGGCATCAGTATTTAGATTATTTGCCATTATGGGTTCTCTGAACTATCTTAAAAGAAAAAAGATTAAATTTAAATAAATTTAGTTATAATATTTAATATAATATAACACAAACACCATAGTTATAATGAACACCATAGTTATAATATAATATAACACAAACCCTATTCAACCTACTGTCCACCTACTTTTGGTTCACCGTGTACTATATCATTAAAAGCAGTATTAAAAGCGTAATTCAATTGATCCATATTAGAAATGTTCAGTTATCCCTTATATATAAAAACCAATAACTTCACAGTTATTTCTATCGCTTATATATCCAATACTCTTTTAACACCCATTTTTTGGCATCAGTATTTAGATTATTTGCCATTATGGGTTCTCTGAACTATCTGAAAAGAAAAAAGATTAAATTTAAATAAATTTAGTTATAATATTTAATATAATATAACACAAACACCATAGTTATAATGAACACCATAGTTATAATATAATATAACACAAACCCTATTCAACCTACTGTCCACCTACTTTTGGTTCACCGTGTACTATATCATTAAAAGCAGTATTCAGAGCGTAATTCAATTGATCCATATTAGAAATGTTCAGTTATCCCTTATATATAAAAACCAATAACTTCACAGTTATTTCTATCGCTAATATATCCCCGTACAATCGTTGGAAATGTTTGGCCGATAACGTCACCGTTACGATGACGCTTTTATATATGGAGAGGACGACAGATATTAATTACATGTCCCACTGACTCTTATTTGATGTAGAAACCGTACACATACCATTAAAAGCAGTATTAACCCTTCGTTAGTACCGTGGGGTGTTTGAACAACCCAAAAAAATTTTTTGGCTCATATTTCTCAATTGGCAACACTAATATTCCTGTTCTTTCCAGTACCTTCCTGAATCTGTGAGTGGAGGGAGCACCAAGAGTCCTGCAGTCCTGCCCCTGCTTGTGTGAGAAGTAGACGAGATTTTGTCCTCGTGGGGTGTGCAGTCACCCCTCGGTACTAACCAAGTAAATTTTCATGATTTATAAATTTTTTATAAATTTTCTTTTCAATGGAAAATAATATAATATAAAATAATATCAGTAAAATAATATAAGTAAAATAATATAAGTTTATCCAAGATAATAATGCATATTATCAAATAATATTTGCTTTATGGAAGATTTCTAATGGATTGGAGCTATAAAATTCATGTTAACTTTTCAGATACAAGATGGTCGACGACGAAAAAGAGATGGAGAGGATTCGGAAGTTGTTGGACGAATGTGACGTTGCAAGTGATCCAGAAGTTGACAGTGAAGGTGAATCAGATTTCGTGGAGGAGGATGAGCATATTCCTGACTCTGATTGCTATGAATCGGGGCCTGATGATCCACCACAAGAGTCCCAACGGAAACAGCCCAGACGCGATGGGTGGCTGGGAAAAGACAAGAAAACGTGGTGGGAGAAGAAAGTACGTAATGTAACAGTTCGTACCCGTTCTCATAAGTCTTCCGGGGGAGAGAAGGACCAAGAGGACCAGCCCTAAATGCACAGTCACCTACTGACTTCTGGGGACTCTTCATCATTCCTGAAATAGTGGATTTATTGGTTGACAAGACTAACCAGTTCATCAGTGACAAGAGACAGAATTATGCTCAGACTAGCAAGGCAAGTGACACTGACATTGTAGAAATGAAAGCCTTTCTTGGCCTACTACTTTTAGTTGGTCTTTGTCACAGCAACAGAATGCACCTTGATGATCTGTGGAATTCTGATGGCACTGGTGTAGAGGTATTCAGAATGACAATGTCATTGCATCGCTTTCGTTTTCTCCTATGTTGCATACGATTCGATGACAAAGCAACACGCCCTGCAAGAAGGCAAGTGGATAAGCTTGCCCCAATCAGAGACCTCTTTGAGATGTTTGTTGAAAACTGTCTGAGGAACTATTCCCCATCAGAGCTTGTGACAATTGATGAGATGCTTGCAACTTTCAGGGGCAAATGTCCCTTCAGACAATATATACCCAACAAACCAGCCAAGTATGGAATAAAGATACAGGCAATGACTGATGCAAAAACTTACTATGTATGTAAAATGGAAATATATGCAGAAAAACAGCCTGATGGCCCATTCAAGGTAGACAATTCATCCATTGCTGTGGTCACAAGGCTTACCTCACAGATCCCAGGATCAGGCAGAAATGTCACGTTTGACAACTGGTATACCACTTACCCACTACTCCAAAAGCTGCTTGATGACCATCAATTGAGTGCGGTGGGCACACTCCGAAAAAAACAAACCTGAGATTCCTAAGGAATTCTTAGAGGTAAAGAACAGAGCTAGGTATGACAGTATGTTCGGCTTTACAGATAAAGTGACACTAGTCTCATACACGCCAGACAGTAAGAAGAAGAAGGAAAATGTTGTTCTCGTCAGCAGCATGCACTATGATGACAGAATTGACCCAAATTCTGGTGATAAGAAGAAACCTGAAATTATCACCTTCTACAATTCAACTAAATGAGGCGTTGATATGGTCGACCAGATGACTTCAAGAAATAGCCGTCGTTGGCCCATGACTGTTTTCTACACTCTCCTGAACATCTTAAACATAAATTTCTACATTCTATACTGTCACAACCCTCAGAACAAGCTAAAGCGCCGCTTGTTCATCAAGAATTAGCTATGCAGCTTATAGAGGACACTCTGAAGAGGAGAATGCAGAACATACATCTGAAGAGGGATCTCAGAGAAAGAATTAGAAGAATGTTGCCAAGAGCTGTAGAGTCCTCAACACCGTCCCAGCCACAGACATCACGGGGGGCAAAGAGATGTACATTCTGTGCCAGGTTACGTGATCGTAAGGTGAAAACAGTGTGTAACAATTGTGGTAAACATGTGTGTAGAGAACACAGCAAGTTGCTTATCAGTTGCATTGAGTGCGAAGGTACAATATCAGGTGATGAATCAGAGTGATAGGTAATGGTAAGGATGTTTGGCAGAAACAAGCTTCTCCTTCATGGTTTTGTAATGACCTCACTTATATTTTTCTTGCTATTTCATTTTATTGGAATAGTTTGCGGTTATTTTGAGGAGTTTTCTATTTTTTTTATGTTTTCTATTATTGTCTTGGTGTACTTTGGCAGGAATAAACATATTTTTTGGGGGGAATCGGTAACAGAACTCTTTGCTATTTTTATGTCACAACATTGACAGATCTCTTTAGTTAGGATTATAGTAAAGAATGAGGAAATTAAACTCAATTATGCTTTTATATACTTATGTTTATAATTTTATAATCACAATTTATAATGATACTGAGAAAAAAATCATATCATGTATAATCCTGTACGCCTTTACCTAATAAATGAGTATTTAGAATCAAAACTTTATTTTATTTTTGTTCGACGAGTTTTTTTACACAAAAATGAAAAATTTCAGCTACACTAAAATTAATCTGTTCATCAGTGAGTGGAGGAATATGTTGAAGCAGCTATATGAATATATTAGAAATATTAGTAATTTTTTTTAATTTTTTGAATTTGGGGTGCTCAAACACCCCATGGTACTAACGGTGTTTGACCACCCCACGTTACTAACGTAGGGTTAAGAGTGTAATTCAATTGATCCAGATTAGAAATGTTCAGATATCCCTTATATATAAAAAACAATGACCTCAGTTATATCTATCGTTTATATATCCCAGTTTATGAAGAATCGTACTCAGCCGTATATATATATATATATATATATATATATATATATATATATATTATTATTATTATTAAAGACAGTATTAAGAGAGTAATTCATTTACCCGATATTAGAAATGTTCAGTTATCCCTTATATATTCTTTCAAGCAATTAAAACCAAACCAAAATGGAGAAATATCAATTTGCCTTCTTTTCTTGCTTCGATATATTTGATTCACATCAAATAAATTTCATTTAAATTTCCATAAACACTTCATTTATTAATTTCTAAAATTATATACACATTTATATTAAATAATAAAATTTTAACAAATATATAAAAAATAATATACTTTGCCAACAGGAAGGAGTGCATTTTGCGAATTTTTGGAACAGTTTCTACGGCAGGAGAGACTTATTCCTCGGAGATAGACTTCATCTTAATGACGTTGGAGCTGCGCGTTTAGGAAGACCATTTCATAATACTGTCTCTTCTTTTCAGGCTGTCGTAACTCGAAAGGTCCCAGCGTAAATTCCACGAATTTCCCCTGCGCTCGCGAAGGTGTCGCAATTACAAACAATTTGAAGGTTCTATCCTTAAATGCGCGTAGTCTACGAAATAAAATAAACGAATTTTTTTCTTTAATTGCTGGTAAAGACTGATTTAATTGCGATAAATGAATCGTGGCTTAGCACTGAAACACGTGACTTTGTAGGGGAGTATCAAATTAGAGGTTATAGACTTTTTGTTAAAAACAGAATAGGTAGGCGAGGAGGCGGTATTGTGTTGTATATCAAAGATAATATTGCGAACGTTATAGAAGTAAAGCACACAATTCCAGAGCCGATAGATTCCACTATAACAGAACTTAAATTGAACGCTTTCAAACTTGTTGTTGCGGTTATATATAGGCCCCCTTATCAAACAGCTGATACGGACGAAGAGTTATATCGTGAACTAAAGAGAATAATAGGTAGTGAGCAGGCTTTAGTTATGGGTGACTTTGATTGCGTCAAGGTGAATTACGATACAATGCAGGGAGACGCGGAAGGTAATCGTTTAGTTAATTTTCTCGAGGATAGCTTTCTTATTCAAAAGGTTGGGGAACCTACGATATTGGACAGTATTTTAGATTTAGTAAAAACTACGGATGATAGGCTAATTACTGATCTTCAAGTAATAGAACCGTTAACCCTTTAAGCCCTGAATTTTTTGTAGGGTTAAGTTATGAATGCTTGTATTTGAAACGTTAGCAATTTGTACCTTCAGTCCTTAAAGGGTTAAGCAATAGCGATCACAATATGGTAGAGTTTGTCCTCTCAGTAAGTCACTCGAAACCAGCTAACTCGACTAAAATTCCTAACTTCCAGCGCGCAGACTTTTGTAAATTTCGAAATAAATTGTCACACGTCAATTGGGAAAACGTAATGGGGAACTCCAACGCAAAACTAATGTGGGAATCGTTTGAAACAGTATTTAGGACTATAAATGAGGAATGTGTATCGTAGAAAATTAAGCGTGCGAAAGTAAACAACAAGCCCTTGTGGTTTACTCCTAGAGTAGGAGATATTATAAAGAGTAGAGATAGGGCTTATAGGCTACATAAGTGCGATAAAGACAATTTGTGGTTACGAAGAAACTACAGATCTCTAAGGCGTGAAGCGAAAAGTGTAATAAAAAAGTCCAAGCGCGAATTTGAAATCTCCATAGTTCGTGACGGTAAAGAAAACCCCAAGTGATTCTTTCAATACGTCAACAATAGAAATCCAGTAAAAAGTGTCTTGGGGCCGTTGAAAAATGTTAACGGAGATCTAGTTTCTGAAAACAAGCAAATGGCTACCTTGCTAAACGAATTCTTTACGTCAGTTTTTATTCTAGACGATGTAACGAATATCCCTACGGTCATAGACATAATACCTTTTGATAATGGTAATATTTTGGATAATGTTGTGGTTATTGAAGGGGGAGGTAATGCGCTATATTGATAAAATAAAAACGCGTAAATCACCGGGGCCGGATTCCATATATCCCATACAACTAAAAGAATTAAAAGATAGCATTGTTGTGCCGCTAACAAAGATTTTTAATGAGTCTATTTCTGAAGGGTGCGTACCAGATAATTTCAAGTTAGCAAACGTAACACCTATCTTTAAGAAAGGCGATAAAGGTGCGGCGGGAAATTATAGGCCAATCAGTTTAACGCTGTTGTAAGTAAACTACTGGAATCAATAATTAGGGATCGTATAGTCGAACACTTAGAATTGCATAAACTAGTTAGAAATAAGCAGCACGTTTTTAGGCGAAACAAATCTTGCTTAACTAATCTTTTAGAATTTTTCCAAAGCGTGGTTGACGTTTACGATAGACATCGGGAGGTTGATGTAGTGTATTTAGATTTTCAAAAAGCGTTTGACACGGTGCCGCACAAAAGACTCATTGAAAAAACTAAGGCTCATGGAATCAGGGGTGTAGTAATAAATTGGCTAGAAGAGTTGTTGCGAGGTAGGAAACAGAGGGTGGTCGTTGATGGAGTGGAGTCGTTTTGGGCTAATGTAGCGAGTGGCGTTCCTCAGGGTTCTGTATTGGGCCCCTTGCTTTTTCTTATATATATTAACGATTTAGATGTCGGCCTAGTCAGTCAAAGATTGCGGATGACACGAAGCTGGGTGGTAGGGCGATTAATGACGAACATAGAGGTAAAATCCAGAATGATCTGAATAAAATCGTTGATTGGTCAGTCACATGGCAAATGAGATTTAACGTCGATAAGTACAAAATTTTACATATAGGTTCGCGTAACGGTAATTTTGCTTATAGTATGTCAGGGAAAGAGTTGATAAGCGTAGAGCAGGAAAAAGATTTAGGAGTTATAGTCAGTGGTGATTTAAAAGTAGCGAAACAAAGTACAGCAGCGGTCAATAAAGCGAACAAAGTGTTAGGTTTTATAGCTCGGAATTTTGAGTACAAATCGCGCGATATTATAGGTCCTCTTTATAAATCATTAGTTAGATCCCATTTGGAGTACGCGATCCAATTTTGGAATCCGCATATGCGCAAAGATATAGACAAGATCGAAAGAGTTCAAAGACGAGCAACTAAGATGATTCCGTCGCTTAGGTCAAAGTCGTACGAGGATAGGCTTAAAGAGTTAAAATTGACTACACTCGAGACTAGGAGGCTAAGGGGTGATCTAATTCAGGTTTTCAAAATTATGAATGGGTTCGATAACGTAGATAGAGATAGCTTTTTCGAAATATCTCACTATAATAGGACTAGAAATAACGGGTGTAAGTTGACAAGTAGAAGGTTTGAGACAACAGTTGCGAAAAAATTTTTACGCATAGAATAGTAAATAGCTGGAATAGTTTGCTGGTAGAAGTAATTAGTAGCACGTCTATAAACATGTTTAAAAATCGATTAGACGCATATGTTGATAGATTGGGTATAGTTTAAGGTAGTAAAATTAAGGGTTGGATAAGATAGATTTTGATTCTCTTTTCATTAAAGATCACAATAACCAGACGAGAAGTCATAGTATGAAATTATTTAAGCCAAGATGCAGAACAAATTTAAGAAAACATAGTTTTACAAACAGAGTAATTAAGTTTTGGAACACGCTGACAGAAGAAGTGGTCACTTCAGATACAATTGATTCTTTCAAAAGAAGGTTGGGTTGTTTGTTGTCTGCAAGGGACATCTGGTGATAGTGTTTAAGCCCATTTTTATTGCATGAATGGTACTAGTTTATTTCATATATATTATGTACATTTAGGTGATAGATCGCACAGCTCAACACAAGTGTTGTGGGATATAGGGAGGCAGCATCTTGGGTTAGGGGATACTCTCTGTCCTTACACACCCCATTTAAAGAGATTCCTCTGCCGAGCGGTGCCCCCCATAGTACTGTGAGGTATTGAAAAACTCATGATCTTCACTTGCCCGACAAACACCTTTAAATGGGATACCCAAAATGAGTGCACACACATTTCTACATTACTGTACAGTTTTACAGCCCCACCTACACTTTTCCTCCTAAGTATATATATTTTGTAATGTATATGGTTGTAAATCGTGACTTGGTCCGCAATTGATATGGACCGTGACTTATTTTTGGTTGGCAAGGTACTGGTATTGATGGATACCGTAATGAAATTGACTGGATTCTTTGGATCTGATATATTTGCATGTCGGTTATAAATAGATAAGGAGTGTAACATATTTGTCGACAGTAGTCTATTATGTCTTGATCCTGTGGATCCAGAGATTCTATCTTTAGTTTTAAACTGATAATTAATTAGTTTTAAATTGATAATTATTTAGTTTTGTAAAAATTGGTCGTTGCCAATGTACAGGCAGTTTTTACGTAGTGGAGCCACCTCGATGGGCCGAAGTGGCCCCTAGTGTTCCCACTATAAAATTTTCTTATGTTCTTATGTTCTTGTGGTTCGGAAACCACGTAAAATTGTAGGTCCCCTCCGCCACCACGGAGGACATGCACAATACACAATTACGAACACAGTTAGGTAGACCAGCCATGAGTGGATCCTAGGGTCTTTGTTGGTCTGAAACATTATAACATTATAACATTTTACAATGACTTCAGCAATTCTCTACTATTTCTTTTACCTAATTTGGAATGCGGTCATTCCTCTCATTTCGTTAATGTACATTACATATATGTACTTTTCCAGCCATCTTAGCGAATGCTGACCGCAGACACCTGACACTTTGCCCGTGGAGGTAAAAATGACAACTTAAAAATGACAACTTAAATTTCGCTACAAAAAACATTCTCATACACAAATTATTCTTACATATATATATATATATATATACACGCTGTATATACATACGCTGTATAACTTCCAGGAATGGTCAAAAAATTTATAAAGAAAAAATCTCATCCCATATATATATATCAACCAAAAACCAAAAACCGATATATATATATATGTAGTGTTCTAACAAGTTGTAATTCTGTAGCTAATTATTTTTCTCATCATGTTTACAAATTATTTTAATTTATTCTTTAATTACCTTTAGCGTTTATTACCTTGACGAATAATGTACCTTTTAATAGAATTTATTTCCTGCCGATAAAGTTTACCATTATCTACTATTATTATTATTATATATTATTAATTTCAAAACCTTAATTTCACACTTGAAACATGAAAGAGAATCATCTCACAGGAATGAACCATTCCTCGTTCAATTTTTTTTATTCAATTAAAGTTTCTTTGCGTCATATGACCTTATAGCTGTTACGAAGGAGGTTAAACAAACCCATTCATTATATATTATTCACCCTTCTCTTCCTACACCGTATTCTTTCATTTCTCCTATTTTATGCGTAAATGGTACTCATTTTGGCGTATCATGCATAGTTTCCATGAAATCTTAAAAAATATTGTCATAACACTGCTTCCCGTTGGATCAACGAGGTTAAGCGACGTTAGGTCTGGGTAGTAGTTGGATGGGAGACCGTCATCCTCATTCAGATGATGTAGCGACCAGTGGTTCGGATCCCAACTAAAGCTGTAGGTCCCCTCCGTCATATGACCTTAGATGTTGCGAAGAAGGTTAAACAGCCCCAATCATCATTATTGACCTTCCTCTTCCTACACCGTATCCTTTCATTTCTCCTAAAGCCTTTACAGAAATTAACTTTATGCGTAATTGTTATTCATTTTGGTGTATCATGCATAGTTTCCATGAAATCTAAAAAAATATTATACAATTATCATATATTGTATATAATACGTATAATATTATATATAAGCACATAGTGTCAGCGTATATTAAAACTATACAGTATCGGAAAAAAGTTTGCCCAGAAATTAAATTTCTAAAAAGCATAAAAATTTACTAATTGATAATATTGTGACGGGTTTCAGAATAAAATTTCACTCATTGCTAATTAGTAATTTTTGAAACTTTTTATAAATTTTGGGGTTCTAGGCTATTTTTACTGCGCAAAGTACTGTACAGCATGTAGTCTATGTATTTCGAATGTTTTGTGGCAAAGTTCTAACACAGCTTCCCATTGGATCAGCGAGGTTAAGCGACGTTAGTTCTGGGTAATAGTTCGATGGTTAACCGTCCTCATCATCCAGATAATGGAGCGACCCGTGGTTGAGATTTCCACGTAAAGTTTCTTTCCATCATATAAGCTTATTGTGGTTACGAAAAAGACTAAATAACCCTCGAAATATATCATCTTTCTTCATAAAAATCTTATATAATAAATGCATTCAGAGCTTCTGAAAACAGTGAAATAATCTACGGAGTGAACAAGCCAAATCTGATAAAAATACACCTTCATTATTCGTGAAGGTGCCCAATCAGAACGTCAATGTCCAAAGCGTTGGTCCGTTACTTCAGTGTTACGACATCTGATTGCACACACACATATGCCACAGGCCCGTCCAGTTACATTAACACCCAATCAATAAGCTTAAGGGACTGCCACAGTCGGGAATCATTGCAAATAAAAGGAAGTATTTTCAGCTGGAACTCACAGCAGTTATTTTACCAGCAAATAATCACACATTCCCTCCGTCATGGACACTGCCAGCCAGTCACAACAACAACTTCACAGTTTACCGGAGCTATATGAAGATGGGTGCCCCAACGCAGGTAATACAATTAGTCTTTTTAACGCATCCGATCGGAACGAATTATTTTCAACGCAAACCGTTGTTGTTGTTGACATTACACTTTATTATAAAATGATTCATTAAAATAGCAGGTGTACTCATTTTTAAATTATAGATTAGTTTCAATTAGTAATAACCAATTAATAATTAATACTTTAGAAAAGACCTTCAATATTATGGTAAAGAGTCCTGTTCTGATATTTATATTAATTAATTTTATAAAAATCCGTAATAAGTTCATTTTGAAATGTGGTTATTCGTCATTTTCTCTCAAATGGACCACAAACCACGAACTTCTCTGAGTGGTTCGAAGGTATTTGAGGCTTCACCTTTTGACTCATTGTAACTCCTTATAACTCTCTCTTCATATATATATATATATATATATATATATATATATCACTCAAACCCGCAGCAGAAGAGCTGAAGTTAAAAATCTTTAACGTCAGCTCTTCCGCGGGACGGAAGTATTATAACTTTTTTAGACTTTTTAACTAGTTTATGGTTTTCAAAAGGGCTTGGTTATGATCGGCCGAAATTAATTAACCTTTTCAAACATGTTTTATAAGTTTTCCCTGCGGGTTTGAGTTATATCATATTGTTGCGGTAAATGCAATAAAGTTTGTATAAATATATATATATATATATATATATATGAAAATTATTTCACGAAAGTAACACGTGAAAAATATTTATGATGAATAAAACCACGAAGGAAAGGAAACACAAAATGGTGCTCAAGCGCTTTCGTCTAATGACATCCTCAGGACATCCTGAGGATGTCATTAGACGAAAGCGCTTGAGCACCATTTTGTGTTTCCTTTCCTTCGTGGTTTTATTCATATATATATATATATATATATATATATATATATATATATACAGGGTGATCAAAAAGTAACGCAACCCATGGAGAAACGCACATAATTGATTTTTTCCTTCTGTTGCAGGTGGTCAATATATGAAAAAGATGAAATACACCTTGGAGCAGCGTATATTCATTGTCACGCAGTACATTCGCTCCAGAAGCTATGCCCAGACGCAGGAGGCCTTCACGGAAATGTATGGAAGAGGTGCTCCATATGTCACTCACCCGCACAGTATTCCAGAATTGCAGGCGATGATTCAGAAGTGTGTTGATGCAACTTCACAGGAAACGTTGCAAAGGGTCTTTAAGAACATGAATCGCCGTATCCACTTGTGTGAAGCACAGAACGGTGCCCACTTCCAGCACTTGCTCTGAAATAAATCGTTTTCCCATGGGTTGCGTTACTTTTTGATCACCCTGTGTGTATATATATATATATATATATATATGGAAGTATATATTATAGGCAAAGAGCAAAGAACGGGAATCATATTAAATATTATAATAATCAAGATTCTTTTGGAAGTGTTAATTATTTTTATAAAATCCATAATAATCACATATTAAAGTGTAAATCTATCTGTCAAGGGCTCACTTCCCAATGTCGACAGGCTGTGCCCAGCTAGTCATGCGTCCTCACAATAGAGAATGTATCAAAGTATATGTGAATGAATAGACTTACTGCTTATTATTATTCTACATTTTCTCTTAAAGGGGACTCAAATTTCTACTTTATGTATATATTCCGAATTTATTTCAACTCGAATGACATAGCCGAGTGACAGACGATCCCTGCAAATTAAAGAATCTCTTTTAGAACTACTAAAATTGATATATATATATATATACATATATACTGTGTATTTTTTATGAAAAACAAGTGGATTTTTATTATTATTAAAATAGATTCATAAAATTGTATGCCCTAACCAAATTAATTTAAAAATTTCTGTCTACATACGTATCTTTTCTCCTTAAAGGATCGATGAGGAACTAAATCGTGTTATAGAATCTTTTCGTGGTAGTTTTGAAGAAACGCAAGTCGCGGTTAGTGATCTGAATAGGGAGGTCGAAGTATTACAGCAAACTCGATCCAACGAATGCCAGGTCGTCGGGGAAGTAATGTAAGCTTTTTCTTCTTGTGTTTCGGGTAAGAACAAGACTGTGTATTTTCATCAATTTATTAAATGGTAGAATCATAAGGAGTGTTTTATAAAATAGTACAGTTTTTTTATTCAACTTAAGTTAGGTACAGAATTAGCATCCATTGCATTTTAAATAAGCTACAGAGCACAAGACTAACACTATTGAAGACATCTTATATTTTACACAATATTGTTGCAATTACTCAGTGTGACACGGGTCAAATAATTTTTAAAAATTTATAAATTCCTTTCCACGTGCAATGTGTTAGAGAAGTGAAAGGCAGTACATGCCGCAAGTATTACAAAAATATCCCTGGAATCGGTAAGGATTCCAGACAATTTCGGGGAATTCGAGAAATTTTACAATAATACTCATTCCAAGGATGAGTCCCAATCGAGTTAAAGTAGTACATTCTTTCCCTATTTTTAAAGTAGATGGCTATCCCTTCGCCACCAATAACATCTGTGTTCACAATAAGTGCGCCGCAGTCTCCCGTAGTTGGTAATTTTAATGTTTCATTCTTCGCAAACACACCGATAAATTTGGAGCGTGTTATTCGGTTACTATTCATTACTCTCTGGAGTGTATTCGCATCCATTTTAAAAGTCAGTAACTACACTCCTGAATCTGTCAGTTTCTATTAGGGCCTGCGATTCGAGGTATGCTAGTACACTAATAGCGGCGTCTCTCGGCTTGGCGAATTCCAGTTTGACTGAAATGTTTCCACTCTGCTATGGACTTAAGTGTGTATTTACACTAGCAGATGAGTCAGGAGTGATGTCAAACGGATAAAGGTTAAATTGATCGATGAATTCCTTCTGCGTTACACCAATTCCAGGCTCATCACAGGCACCGGCGATATGGGCAAGATTACTATAAGCTCTCAAGCAAAGCGGGAACACAGCGTCTGATGAATAATCCGTCTCCAATGTTCCCCCCAACGCTATACCATTGACGTATAAAGTTATATTTTTTCAGGCCGAAATTCTCGAATTTAAAGGCGTTCTTTTTACATTTCCCATTCACAGAAGCGTGGTCCTACATACCAATTAATAACCTTTTAGGTAGAGCTCCCAGGGCGATGTTTTCTCTGTTTCGATGCCAACCCTCCGGGTACTGTGTATATTTTGATCTGTACTCTGTTAATTGGGTATTTTACTGTGACATGTAGTAAATTTTTTCAATTTCTATTTGTTTTGGCGAACTTAGTTTCACTCGACGTACGCGAAGGTATGTTTCCATAACATGAACCACAACGGGCTTTGCGCCATCGTCTTGCTCAGCTCCCAGATTTAAACAGATCTCAGGATTCGTGCAAGTGAGCTTTAATTTCATATCGACCACATTCACAAGAAGCTTCTCCTGGAATGTGAAGTTTGTATGCAGGCGCCTAAAACATTCGTATATCTTCTTTTTAGAATTTGTAAATTTGTCCTTAATACTGCTTTCGTCTTTGGCCTGATAATAGCCTTCGGCAGTTAAAAAGTATCCTTCCCTTCTTTTGAAAAGTTGAGGACATTTTCCAGATAGGCTCGCAGGTAATAATAACCCGTTCCTGCAGAGATGTTGACCTGATTTAAATATACGTCACACTGGTTGAATATGGAGTGTAGAAAGTTTGGCCTGAGCTGGGTATCATGAATTCTATAGGAGCACTCGGGGAACTAATTGTGTTTAACGGGTTAATCGTAATAAAGTCACTGTTCTCAATAGAAACTTGCGTTGGGCCATGTCAAAGAGGGACAGCTCCGATTTACAACATTGTGAACTACATGGATGGATGAAGCGTGCCATGACGAGCCAGAAATTGTGCCACCTCTCTCGAGGCTTAGAGCACTTCTTTTTTGATGTCCTTTTACGTTTAACGCCACCTGCTGGTAACCCTTCTTCTTCTCCACACCACCACCACGCATTTTTCTCTTTGCATCTTTGATGATTTCGTGCTTTGTACGTTTTAAGTGCTTTTTTAGAGCTTCTTTAGGTCTAGCCTCCGCCATTATGTCTTCTACAGTGTTAAAACCTGATTGTAACGCTTTCCTCCCGAAGAATCTGGCACCCCTCTTCAGCAAGGGGACAGCCGTACGTAGTATGGTTGAAAAAATGGATCCAAGCCCATTCCCACGCTGGTATCTCACCCCTCGATAAACTGTGAAAGGCTTTCGTTCCATTATAACTCAGTGCGACGAAAGTTAAGCTCCCATCACCGAGCGAGAAACTTTTCCCCACAATCGTTCTTATATACAGGGTGTTCCAAAGAGACCTGGATAACTTTGGTTGTTAATAAATTTAGAACCACAAATAATAAAACGATACCGTTTGTTTTATATGATCCAGAAGCTCATAAAGTTTTCTTTATTTTCAGGTCTGGTGGTTTAATGTAAAAGAAAATGGCGACTTCACAGGAGAAAGCTCTGTGCATCGAATGGTTCATCGAGACGAGATCCGTCACCCAAGTTCAGCGTAATTTCCGTACAAGGTATGGAAGGAATCCGCCATCGCGGACTAGTATCAGAGATTGGTACAAGAGTTTTAAGGAGACTGGAAGTGTCCTGAAACAGAAGAGTACCGGTCGACCAAGCACAAGTGCAGCAGACGCTGAACGAGTGCGTGAATCATTTCAACAAAGTCCCAGAAAATCAATCCGACACGCATCCAGAGAATTGGCACTACCAACCAACCACCACTGTGCACAGGATTTTGCATAAAAGTCTGAAGCTTTATGCCCATAAGGTGCAGATGCTGCAGGAACTCAAACCAGATGACGGACCCAAACGCAAGGCGTTTGCCGTGGAAATGCACAGCCGCGTAGAGGATGACGAAGATTACCTGAAAAAGGTCATGTTCACAGATGAAGCTTGTTTTCATGTATCGGGGAAGGTCAACTGGCACAATGTGAGGATCTGGCGCTCTGAAAACCCCCACGTGGTCATTGAACACATACGCGACAGTCCAAACGTCAATGTGTGGTATGGCCTTCTCCATGACCGTTTGGTGGGTCCGTTTTCCTTCGCCGAGGATACAGTGACCTCAACAATTTACGTAGACATGTTGGAAGGATTCACATTCCCACAGATTGCAGACCTGCAACCAGATATCATTTTTCAACAGGACGGCGCTCACCCTCACTGGGGCTTAGTCGTTCGAGCCGTCCTGAATGACAAATTTCCAGGCCGCTAGATTGGCCGAGACGGACTAACCGCCTGGCCCCCACGATCACCAGACATAACCCCCTTGATTTTTTTCTTTGGGGGTTTGTCAAAGATGTGGTCTACAAGACCAAGGTGGCAAACCTGCAGAATCTTCGTGCTTGGATTACAGCTGCATGCGCACTGGTGGACGCCAACATGCTAAGCCGAACATGGCAAGAACTCGTATACCGTATTGATGTCCTGCGCGCGACAAACGGAGCGCACATTGAGGTGTTTTGATGATGTGCACAAAACATCATGAGTTTCTGTATCATACAAACCAAACGGTACCGTTGTATCATTTGTGGTTCTAAATATATTAACAGCCAAATTTGTCCAGGTCTTTTTGGAACACCCTGTATATTGAGATATTGGTTAATAGATGGGTCGCAACATTCATATAATGAGGTTTCTCATATATAATGCTCAAATTCTGTCCTCTATGATTGGAAATGTGAGCGATACGAAGCAGGCGCGCTTGAGTATCCCCACCAATCTGATGCTCCTCGATATTGCTGTAAATATAGCACGTCTTGGGGTTGGATAGCCATCACCCAGTTTCTCTAATTTCAGCTGATATATTAAGCTGGACAAATCCTGTTGTACTTCGTGAAAGGTATTTCTTTGGAGGGCTGATCAATATCGCCCCTCGGTTATAATTTTGAACAACCCTTTGTCTTTAATATTTCTGTTAGCTTGTGATTTTATGGTCAGAATGTGTGCAGGGGATTCTTTGTTTACGATTTCGTATACTAAATCAGCCGTAAGATTTGGGCATCCCCACTCCGGGCGGTACGCATGGTTTCATCTCGAGTTACCCTGGCTTTTTCACACTCATCAAGGTCTCTAAAAACTGTAAAAACAGTTTCTTTATAATCAACACTTAAAAAGAGAGTGCCCAGCTGAATTTCGCATATCCACCTCATACGGATCACGACCCAATTCAACGGGCCTTTGGAGTTGTTACAAAGTTACAGTTATACATTACAAGGACATTTTTCTCTTTCCTGATCCTTTGCCGCATAAAATGTTTTCAATTTTAAACATGTTTTTCCTAAATTAAATGTCACTTTCTGCAACTCCTCGCGGTAAAAGCCTCCTGCGACTTCTTCCCCATTCAAATCTTCAACGTAATACAGCATTATCTCGCCTTTAGGTCTCATAGCCCTAACTTTAAAAATCTCACGTGTCCAACCTTCCTCAAATCCCTTTGCGAATTTATTACCCGAACGCGACAGCCTTACATAATCATTGATCTTGAAACGTGTAGAGTGTGGCATGGTTCTACGAATATCTCTTCTCACCTCACGCTCTGTGTGTGTACCTCTTTCTAAAACCTCTTTAGGTGTTGTCCCAATCGTGCGATGGTGTGAACGGTTGTATGATGAAGCCAGTAATTCCAGAATGTCTATATATCTGTATGTGTTTTTATGTGTAAAATAACGATACATACGGTACTTTATGGTACGTTGAACTCTTTCAGCCTTATGAACACTTTCAGCCTTTCAGCCTTATGTATAGAACTGCTAGTGTAGTAGCTGATATTAAACTCTGTCAACATGTTCTGAAAAGCTTGGCCTATAAATTCTTTCCCGATATCCATACAAAAATAGCCTGGAATCCTGTTTTTTCTCAACATCAGGGTTTTGGTGGCTTTAGCAACTGTTTCAGGCGATTTATTTTTAAGAGGAATTAGCCACAGATATCTAGAGAATACATCTATTATGAATAGGATGTAGCGCTAGCCTTTATTACACACTGAATATCTTTGCATGTCTGTTAAATCTGCTTGCCAAATAGAGTCAGTTGAAGCCGCGGTTGTCTTGGCTGTTTTAAACCTTTTTCTCACCGGCTTATGAAGTGTATAAGCATCCTGCTCCCGCAAAAACCTCTCAACCTCTTTTTTCCCTACTCCTTCATTATAAACACCTCTGTACAGTCTATCAATGCCTCCGTAGGAGGCTGGGTTTGAAATGTCATAATAGCGTCTTCTTAATATGTTAGTCATTTGCGTACTTTAGAGGCACGTGGAGAGGGTTGACCGTTGTTGCTTGGTCTCTTCTTTCTCCTCTTCAGAGATGCTATACCTGGGGGTGATGACGAGCTAAGTTGTGGCACATCCGAAACTTGCTCCAAGTCTTTTAACCTGTTCAGATTTCCTATTATGTTTTGGGGACATTTATTTGTTGTAGTCTTGCTTTATTATGCTTCCATCCCGATGGTGAGAGCCTATCCCACTTTCTCACCAGATCATGGACGATGTCGACGATATTCGAGCCCTGTACCTTTGTACCTTCCACAATGATCTTGCCTGTATCGCTCCACTGTATGATGGCGTCCTCACTCAATAGATTATAAAGACTTAAACCTTTATTCCTCAATGTATGTGGGAGGCTGCTTTTTAATACATGCTCGATATGTTGTGTGGCCGATCCGTTATTCTTTGGTTGGTCATCTCTAGCGTTGGACACAGGTCCTATGTCGCCATGCTCATCGTTGTCCGCGCTGTGCCTAACAACTACGGGGATCTCTGTCGGATTCTTATAATTTTCGTACTCGTGAAGAAATTTCTGCAGAGCTTCTTGGTCTAAGACTCTTTTCTCATCAGGTGACTTTTCATTGTTCAATAGGGATAACAATTCGCTTTCCATTCTTTTAAGCCTGCTTTTACGGGGTTCTAGAACCGTGTCTGGACTCTTTGAACTTTGCAGTGAATCATACACCTCGTGTGGAATCACTACCACTTTCTTCATTATATTAATCTAGTCAGTAAAGGCCCCAAAACTGAAAATAAGATGGGGAGGAATTACCCTCCTCTTTGTACAATAATTCGATTTTTTCAACCCCACAGTGACTTTTACGAGCGAGTGTACGTATTATGTTCTTGTAACGGCGTAGGCGAGCCTTCTGATGGGGTTTCATTGGTACATTACATTTTATAAGGTTAAAATACAGTAGATTTCACAGATGCATTTTAAAAAGTCCTAGTCGATATTTTTAACAAACATCTGTTGCAATGACCGGGGCAGTCGATGATAGATTTTTATTAATTCATGGTATTTCTTTAGCCTCTTTGTCATTCTGGAATATACACCGTTTCAGGCTCGTTTGGGAAAATATTCGTTCTTAGAAACACCCTAAACGTGTTTCGAGGGTGAAGGTCACAAAGCAAATATCCATAATGTCGACTTGTAGCTTCTTTATAAACTTCCAAAAACTCCTTACGCTGATTCGGGAACATTTGATTGGCTAATACCCCAATTTGTGATACATCTCTACGTTGCGCGAATAAGACTAGATATTGTGTATTTAACGACACATTGCGCATGTATCTATTTTTGAAAAATAGATTCTGATTAAAGAAGAATACGCTTATGTTAAGATGGTGGGAAAACACTGTAAATGTCTCAGCAAACGTTTTATCCATTCCCAACATGATATCGTCAATTACAATGACTGTATGTTCATTTCTCTTTCACGAATTAACGTCATATACACGTTTTGTGGAACAAAATATCATCTTGGTACTCGGTGAATACTGATTGGTACGTCGAATAGCACCATATAGCTTTATGCACAAATTTTGAGACCATCTCTCCCTTATCTTTAATGATTTTAAACATAATCACAGTTTTACCACATCCTGTAGTGCCAGATATAATACAAGTGGACGGGCTCGTGAACCTGAATTTTTCTACAGAATCCATCTCTAATAAGTCACATGCCTAAGTGGATCATTTACAAAATATAATAAAAATTTAAGTGGTGTTGCTTATATTCTACAGTCTTGTTTTTCTTCTTCTTCCACAGAACCGTGAATGACGACGAGTTACAGCATCATGTCCCCATCATCGATATTACAGATGACCCCGATGACAGTGTAGTTGTAGTCACAGACTCCATCCCCGCAGATGAACCCACACCAACGACAAATGTAGCACCACCACGCGACAATTCAAAGCGGAGGCATGATGAAGAACCTTCCACGTCAAGTATAAAGCGTGCCAGGATTGCACCGGCTGTTAGACTTCCAGTAATAGAGCCCCAACCCTCTACGTCTTACGAAACAACCAACACACTAGCTCGTTCCTCAAATAAAAATACGTACCCTTATTCCTGTTCAATTTCTGGCACATCCTCCACAACAGCGGCAGCTTCTTTTTCTGTAGAGGATGGTATAACATTCGAACTGGTGCGAACCGCCACCCCCACCTCAGCCCTGACTAGAAATCGGTACGTAGTCAGGGTAGGCCCTGGATCCCTGTATAGCAATGGTGTTGAACACGGTCTGCGACGAGTAGTTGAACGTATTGTGGAGTTTGCCCTTCAGAACCGCGATGAACGTGAAGTCAGGACGAGGCTGTCCTTCGGGTTCGCGTCAGATGACGGGGATGTAGATGATTTTTGGGTAGTAATGCCATTCAGACGCTTGACCGCTGTAGATATAAAATATATTAGGCCGTATATTACAGACATCTCAAAATAGTACAGCCTTCGATATGAACAACTTCACGGTAGATATTGTCTGTGTATTCCGTGTCATAGTGCCATACCTTATACTCTTAACTTCATTTCTTCGGTTATTTACAGGCGGCATATAGACACCAAGCGTGATTGCGACTTTATAGCAGTAGTCTTAGCTCATATGTTTACTGTGCTAAATACACGGCCCCAAAAAATTTGGTTGCCTACGGTTGTGCAGCGTGCCCGTAAACTAGCTTCAGATTGCAAGCTTGAGTTTGACTGTAATATGGGTCCTGAAGAGCTGAGAAGGGTAGAGGAGGAAATGAATGTTCGTACAGTTGTATTTGGAATGGATGATCATCGTAGGACTGTGTATTTTTTAAAAGCTGTGTGAGAGATCGTACAAGGCCCCTACTTATTTTAGGACTGTCAGGAGCAACGTATTTCCCCATCCGTAATATAAGAGCTCTTTAAGCGAGTTATGATAAAAGTCGAAAATATGGAAGGCATCATGATTTGTGTAAGGGGTGTCTCGAGTTTGCGGAAGATATAGTGAAACAAACATTGCAAGGATTTCCACGTGGTATGTGAGCAGTGTAAGAGCTCCAAATGTGAAAGTCGTGTAGTTGAAGCTAAGAGGGAGTGTAATGTGTGTAGACGTACATTTTTCAATAATATCTGTTTTGAGTTCCATAAGTCAATTGTCACTTGCAGGAAAATGAGGATCTGTGAATGTCGTATGTTTCATATGATAGATAACTGGGGGAAATTCACGCATAAATGTGATGAAATTCACTCTTCTAAATGCCATGGGAAATATAAGAAGGATGGTGAAAAGCCTAAAAATAGACCTTGTATGAATTTGTACCACGATATACAAACATATACGGCTGCTGAAACCAAAGAAGTTTTCCCACATCTACTTCTAAGTCAGACTATCTGCGATGAGTGCATGGAGGTTGAGTGTGATGAGTGTCACAAATGTGGTAAACGAACAAACTTTTTTAAAAAGATTGCACACGACAGCCCATGAAACTCTTTGTGTCCTATATTGTCAAGTTTGCGGACAAGTTAAAAAAAATTATTGTTTATATTCTTGCCCATAACGGCGCAAAATTTGACACACAGTTCCTTTATAAGGAGCTGCTTGAGCACGAGTCATCGGAGATATTTACAGGTGATCCCTTGAAAAGAGGTAACAAGCTTATACAGATGTAAATAAGAGGCAATGTACAGTTTAAAGACACTTTATTATTCACATTTTGTAAATTAGACAAGCTACCCAAGGTAATGGACGTAGCCGCCGAAGTTTCAAAAGAGTATTTCCCTTACACTTTCCTCACTAGCGACACTTTAAATTACGTAGGACTACCTCCCCCAAAACATTACTTCAACTACACCAATATGAGTGATAGTGATCGTGAAGATTTTGACCGCAACTACAACAGTTTTAATGAAGATAATCCTTACAATATAGCTTATAAATGTGAGCGCTATTTCGTGAATGATGTGCGCGTGCTTAGAGTATGTTTCCAGGCCTTTAGAAGGATGTACATACTGTAGACCGATTCAACTGCGATCCGCTGCAAGTCGCAACCACGATCGCCTCATTGTGCTTTACGGTGTTCAAGAACAATTTCATGCCTAAAGACACCTTAGCCGTCATTCACAGAAACAACCCTCGCGGTTATGGACACAAAGCTATTTACTGGCTCATACACCTATAGCAGCAAAGCGGTGTATATGTTACAGTCAAAGTGTGTAACCAGCCATTTCGCGTAATCGCTGAAACAGTTAGTTATTTCGCGAAATGGCTGTTTCTCTTGGTCATTTCACGAAATTACTAAAATCTTCAGCCATTACGCGGAATGGCTGAAATTCCACCTTGGTCATTTCGTGAAATGGCTAAAATGACTTTTGTCATGAATTCATAGAAATAACAAACATCACAATAAAATTGGAAACCTTTATTTAACTAACTAAATCTGCTAAAACATATATACATCCACAGGTCTGTTCAAATAAGTGAGAAACACTCTTCAAATACACATTTGAACACATTTGAACAATTGAGCACATTTGAATTTGAATTTTCAATATAAAGGTTTTCAAATATCAACCGGGCCTTCAATGTTATTCCGGTGTCCGCCATTGAAGGCCCGGTTAGGTCAACTGTATGCCCTTGACAATTGGTTAGGTTATGTCGTGTTATTTTCGCTAAAACTAACGAAAATAACACAACTTAACCTAACCAATTGTCAAGGGCATACAGTTGACCTAACCGGGCATACAGTTGGCTTAACCGGGCAAATGATCTTTTACGAAATGACCAAGGTGGAATTTTAGCCATTTCGCGTAATGGCTGAAGATTTTACTCATTTCGCGAAATGACCAAGTGAAACAGACATTTCGCGAAATGACTAAAAGTTTCAGCCATTACGCGAAATGGCTGGTTACACACTTTGATTGTAACCTATACATAAAACATGCCTGCAACGCGGGGGAAGTACCCATTAAGGTCAATGGTCGTGTTTCTTGGGTTGATCGTCTAAGCGAAAACCGTGCCACTGGTGAGAAGACTGTGTACTCCTTTAACGGTTGCTGGTGGCACGGATATCCCCGTCCTGAATGTGGAATTGTACGAGATATCTACGGTAGATCTCCCGCCGACAGTCTTGCATGGACTCGCACCCGTGATCAGCTTATATGCACCCAGTTCACTCACAAGATCTTGTGGGAGCATGAGTATGATACACGGATGGAAACAGATGGAGAGTACCATGAAGAAATAAACACGATCAAGCGTTCAATGGTGTTGGATCCTCTCAAATACGGTGATAGCTTGTTCGGAAGTCGTACAAATCCCTTCAAGCTATACTTTCCGCGTACGGAGGGCGTGAAACTCCATAACTACGACTTCTGTTCTTTATACCCGTACGTGATGAAGAACAATCCGTACCTCGTAGGAGCACCTGAAAAGTTGGTGGGACCAGCCCTACCCACCATCGAAGAGTTCTGAACAAATTTGAACAAGAACTAATTCGGTCTTTCTTTCGTAGACGTGCTCCCCCGTCGCGACTTATGGATGCCGATCTTACCCATCGTTATAGACCACAAGCTCATGTTTCCCCTGTGCGTGAAGTGCGCAGAGAACAATGGGGCTTGTAATCACACAACCAACCAGCGAAAGATCAGAGGCGTGTATATACAAGCCCTGAGTTGTCCCTAGCCGTTCGCCATGGCTACAGAATATTAAAGATATATGAGGTGTGGAGGTTCCACAACTTACCCAACCTTTTCACGGCGTATATAAACACTTTTTTGAAGGATAAGGTAGAAGTATCAGGGTATCCGCGAGGAGTTAATACCGAAGATGAAAAATCGGCTTATATTCAGTGTTACCGTAACCGTGAAGGGATACAACTTGACCGTTCCCAAATTGTAAAGAACCCGTGCAAGCGCTTTAGTGCAAAGTTGTGTCTAAATAGCATTTGGGGAAAATTTGCACAGAATGCAGGCAAGGGGAACGTTCATCTAGCCCAAAGTTATAACGAGGTGTGGGATTATGCTAATGCTCCCGATAAAGAGGTCATGGAGATCGTGAATGTAGGTAATACGTACATAATAAAGTACAACATTACGGAATTGGCCACAGATACCTCACGGTTTACAAACATACCTGTAGCCAGTTTCACAACCGCATATGCTCGCATCAGACTTTGGGGTCTATTGCATTCCCTTGGGCGGAGGGTTCTGTACGCCGACATAGATAGTGTGATATTCACAGCGAGGGAGGGTGAATACATGCCGCCTATTGGGGAATTCCTTCGAGAGTTGACTGATGAGATCAAGGGTGAGTATGGTGACATCGCAACGCCGACTCTTTCGTCTCAACAAGTCCAAAATTTTATGGCGTACGGGTGAGGGTTGGGAAGGAGATGAAATATATCGTGAAGGTTAAGCGCATCACGCTTAACCAGGCGAACCGACGGATCGTTAACTTTGATTCGTTGAAGGAGCTAGTGTGCTTGAAAGATAAGCGCGACCAACCGCCCCAACTGACTGTAGGGACCCACAATTTTCGGGCCCAGAAGCTGGGGTGTGTGAAGGAACTTAAGGGTACGAAAGTGTGTCGTAACACCTATAGGAAACGTTACCAGGTACCTGGTACCTATGATACCGTACCCCTTGGCTACCATAACCCTTGATTGTTATATATACATATGTGTCCATTTACTTGTTAACGATATACATGTTTTACTTATTACACGTATTTGAATATATATACACCTTGAATAATTCGATAAGTTTATTAAATAAATCTTGCTTCAATTAGCGTTTCATTTTCTCCTTTGTGTGTGTGTGTGTGTGTGTGTGTGTGTGTGTGTATGCGTGTGTACAGGAAAAGTCCTAATCTCCGCCCCTGTATGATCGATCAAAGGTCACGTGACTCCTGCTCCTATCTCGGCAATCTCTACCCCTGCGTGCTCCGTTGACCGCTGCAAGCCTTGGGTCTCAGACGTGTATTTGAAGAATTCTCACGCAGACGAAAAATAGTGATGGCTACCTTCGATATTGCGTGCTCGACTTTTATGAGGTGGTATTCGGTAAAGTCTACAGATGAGGATACTGAAAACTCCCATGCCCTCCCTCCTTTGATACTTTTAAGGCTACATTGAACCGTGCGAAGCTGGAGGAACAAAAGGTTCAAATACTCTATGGCTATTCTGGCGAGAGCAATGCAGGATTTCGTGGGACAAACGATGTAATGGACTATGTTGTAAGACTAAACTGCGTAAAAGCTTACATATACCATAAAGTGAAAGAAACAACACTTGCAGAAGAGAAGCAACGGGTATGGTTAGTGAGTCTTGTTGATGAGTGGTGTGACAAGCGGTATTATGTCATGCTGCATCATACCGAGTACTCGTACCCTGCGGCTAAGAATGTAAATCTTGTTATAATGAACAATCTGAAATATTTTTATCACTACATTCATATATCTTATGACGAGGTTTGCAGTGAGGTAATGGCTAAAAGCCTGTGTGAATTTTTAATAGAATTTAGAGACGAGTATCGCTTGCTGAGCTAAAAAGATAAATATGGACAGGCTTCTCTCAAATAGTGCGCCGGAGTGTTAATAAAATCCCCCTGAACAAAAATGTCTGGTGCCCATTCTGGGCAGTGGGAGTGATAAAACATTAAAGTCGATATTACTTCGTGTGTCGCAGATGGATGGAAAAATTCTATAAACGATTGCCCAGTATAATGGGGTACAAGTATTCACATGACTCTTTCATGATTGGAACAAGCCCGTACACGAAACATTAACGCTTGGTATGATTCACTCGTGCGACTCGTTTCCCACACCTGTCTCCAAGCCAAACCGCGCACCGGCTGCTCATACTCATCTCAGAGTTTGAACCGACCGGACGTGCACTCCTAACAATAGAATACGATGGAGCTTCCATTGAGCAGCATTCTCAATGCCGTATACGAAGTGTCCGTGACGAAGTCATTGCGTGTGTTCAGGCGTAAAACCGGTGCCGTTAACTATGTACTTGAATCGACTTGTAAACAAACAAACTCTGGTAAACGTAATGTTGTTTATTTAAGAGTTGAGGAGATGAATACAGTCTTCATGATAGTTGAGAATTGGAGCGAGGATCGTCATAAAATACCTGCAGGTGTAGGTACAAGAAGAGAACAGATTAGTGATAGCCCCTCATATGCCATTGTTTGTACGTTGTGTATAAATAGCGATCAGCCATGTATTGATATACGACTGATGTGAAAGAATGCATCTGATAATAACATTCTTGTCCCCACGCGAAACCGCTTCATCCTCGACAGAATGTTTGAAATCGTCGGTTTCCGCAAGCTAAAGCCTATATTAGACGCACGTGTTATGGATATGCTTTATTTTGATACGGTTCTTGAATACGCATACACCGCTCTTCTCGACGGGTTTACTGAATGTAGGAATGAACATGGCGAGAATGGTCTGGGACTAGATGCTTATTGAAGAGGTTTAGACTCTTCGAAATATCATGAACTTTGGTACAAAGGACTTGAGTGGTACAGAGCAGAGTTCACCTACACCGTTCACCCTTTAGAACTATTTCTTTATATGATGAGCAGCTTGGCTACGACTTAGAAGATTATTTCAACTGCCGATATGCGTTGTGAAGAAGCGTTCACGATTGAAAAGCGCGGATCGGTAAGAAAAAACCCTCGATTGGAAAGGAGTGTTTATAAACTTGAATTTAATAATGATGTTGTGGCTAACGACGCCCTCTTTGTGGTGCTTTTGATTGTTTGTATTCTGTCCGTGTTTAAAGAGTGATAACTTGCCAGCCGAATGTAAAGTGGGCACAAAAATAGTCTTGAACGAATTGAAGGCCCTTTACATCGAATATAGGTATCCGCATACCTTGAAAGGTGAAATAATGTTAAATCGTATTTATTGCATAGTACAAAGTAATAATGATGTAACTGTACACTCGATCACGTGCGATTTTAGTATTTTAGTTAAGCGCAGTAGAACATAATGTGTATATAGATTTCTCCTGTACTATTATTATTTTGATGTTTATATATTAATTTTTGAATGTATATTTATTTTCTATATATTTGTTAAAATTGTATTATTATTATTATTATTATTATTATTATTATTATTATTTAATATAAATGTGTATATAGATTTCTCCTGTACTAATATTATTAAAAAATGTGTGTGTGTGTGTATATATATATATATACATATATATATATATATATATATATATATACACACACTTCCAGTCAAAAGTTTAAGTACACCTACTAATTTCCAATGTTTTGCTGCTTAGTTCATGACATAAACTTCAAATGAACTTAACAGGTACTAGAGATGAATTTGCTTACCTGGCTTTCATACTGTATGCTTCAGTGCATCTTCCCTATGGAGTGTGTTGTAACACAGAAGCTTCTTCAAAATAGACTTCAAAATGTGTTAATTTACGTCTAGCATGCAACCTAAAATTAATGCCATTAGCTCTGCACAAAGGTCCAAAAACAGTTTAAAGGTCTTTACTGGGATAATGTGTTTCTTCAGGAGTATGTTGATACATGTGTTCAGTTATTAACATGCGCTGCATGTCTTTACATATATAATCCTTGCAGAGGAGCTGACTGTGTAGTTTAAGGTATACTTCTGTGTTTCAAAAAGCATAAATGGGTGCCAAAGCTCAGTTAACAACAGAAAAAAGACAGTCGATTGTAACTTTGAGAAATGAGGGCCAATCACTGAGGCAAATTGCAAAAAAATTAAAAGTTTCTGTGAATGCGGTTGCTTGTGCCATTAAACGGTACGAAGAAACTGGTCAAAATAAGGACAGAAAAAGGTCAGGGCGACCAAGAACCACAACAGACTCAGAGGACAAGTATATCCGAATCACCAGTCTGCTCAACAGACGCCTCACAGCACCTGAAATCAAAGCCCAGCTGAACAACTCCAGAAGTACAACAGTTTCAACATCAACTGTTCAGAGAAGACTAAGAGAGGCAGGATTAAAAGGACGAACTGCAGCAAAGAAACCAATGCTGAGACTCCAGAACAAAAAAAAAAAGGTTAGCCTGGGCTAAAAAACACCAAAAATTAACTGATGAGCAGTGGAAATTTGTTCTTTGGACTGACGAATCAAAGTTCGAAGTTTTTAGATCCAAACACAGAGTATATGTGCGGCGCAGAGCGGGTGAAAGAATAACACAGCAGTGTGTTGTGCCAACAGTGAAGCAAGGTGGAGAAAGTGTGATGGTCTGGGGATGTTTTGCAAAGGAGCAAGTTGGAGATCTCCAGAAAGTCACTGGAATACTGAACCATCGTGGCCATCACAGCATTCTACAGCGCCATGCCATCCCATCTAGACTGCGACTAGTTGGCCAACAGTTCATAATGCAGCAAGACAAAGATCCTAAACACACATCCAAGCTGTCAAAATTACCTGAAGCAGAAAGAACGGCAACGTCAGCTCACAGTTATGGAATGGCCAGCACAGTCCCCGGATCTGAACCCCATCGATCAGTATGGGATGAACTAGATCGATGACTGAAAGCCAAGCAGCCATCCAGTGCTCAGAAGCTCTGGAAACTCTTACAAGAGTGCTGGCAGCAGCTTTCACCAGCCTATCTTCTTTCTCTTGTTGAGCGCATGCCTCGAATTTGTTCTGCTGTAATTGCTGCTAGATGAGGCTATTTTAATGAGTCTAAAATTTAGACTTTGCTTTTGGTAAATTGTTCTGATTTGTTGTTATTTAAGTTCCCATATTTGTACTTACGAATTTGTCATGATAACTTAGGGTGTACTTAAACTTTTGACTGGTAGTGTGTATGTATGTATATATATATATATATATATATATATATATATATATCGTTTAAAGTATGTATAAAATTATTTTGAACTATTTTGAGTGTATATTTATATTCTATATATTTCATGAAATTATTTCCAATAATTCGTCTAAATAAACAGAATGATGTACTTGTGTTTTATTATCCAATGAAGGTTTTCCTGGGTATATATATATATATATATATATATATATATATATATATATATATATACGATATTAAGGAATAACTGGGGTGATGGGAATATGTATAAACAATGCCGCAATCTGGCAACTCAAAGTTAACAATATATATATATATATATATATATATATATATATATACACATACACCTAAACAAGCCATTTACGCCTTCTAAGCCAACTGTCAAGAATATCTCCTTTAATTAAATAAATAGCGCAATCTGGCAATTTAAAAGTTAATAATATACACATACACTTAAACAAGCCATTTACGCCTTCTAATCCAGATTAAGCCTTCTAAGCCAACTAGCTGATTAAGACCTTCTAAGTCAAGTGCAAAGATCAAGAGTTTTATTATGTGTGTGGTGGTCCAGGCGAAAGGATGCTCTCTCTCTCTCTCCTCCCTTTGGTTAAGGTTTACCTTCTTAGGTTAGGGTCATCCTCTTTGGGGAGGTCATCCTCCCTCTCCTCCCAAAGCTCCCTCCCTTCATGCAACTTGGGGTTCTTCCCCACCCACTTGTTGCATAACCCCTCCCCTATTACCCCCACCCCCTTCATGCAACTTGGGGTTAACTCCACCACTTGTTGCATAACCCCACCCCCTTTTGCAATATCCCTACCCATTTGCAACATTACCACTACGTCCTTTTTGCAACATTGATCGACATTGTATGCAATTGCACTCTACACTTTTGCGGCCATATTACTGAGGTAATAGTTTGCATATACTATATATATATATATATATGTGTGTGTGTGTGTGTGTGTGTGTGTATGTGTAAAAATGAACAATGAATAATTCCTATATAATTCTTATATTTATATAAGAATCCACATGTCTACCTAATCCTTGTATTTATACAACCTTTATATTCAAATATTCATTTTTACATAAGGACAAAACTCGCCTAATGCAAGTTTGGATGACTTTAGTATTCAATGTGTGGTAAATTCTTTAACATATTATTAATTATGTTGTTCATTTATACGTTCATTTCCTTCCTTGACCTTTGTCTTTTGTTAATTTTATTAATTAATTACCTATTGTCTACCTATTGTCAACCTATTTGTGACTACCAATATGTGTACAAAACTTTATGCATTCGTACATGTCCGCTAATGATCATGATTACGTACGTAGTTACCTTACATGTAAGTACGTTCACATGCATACTTTTTATTTTTTCTTAAGTATTTAATTTCTCGTAAGATATTCGTTCATGCTGACACAAGTGTTCGAATTCCGCCTAATTGTCTATAAATATGCAACACTGTAAAACTATAGTTAACTGTTTAGTTGTAATTAACTGTAATAATTTAATACGATGTAATTAATGTACTTTAATGAAACTGTAATTAATGATAATAAGCGAATGTGAATTAATTGGTAATTATAATCATAGTTGTAATAAACCAAAATTACAATGTACTTAATAATGTGCTTGGGTTTTACTCAATGTACTCACTCCGACATTATGTCGCCATTTAGGAATGTGTACTAGGCGATATTATTATTATTATTTTATTTATTTTTTCGTTTTATTTTAGAATTTTTCAAAATTCTGATGTGTTTAAATTTTGCAATGTTCATGTTTTGTATACATTCTCTCTTCGTTATAAAAGATGAAGACATGTCTTGCCTAAGTATTTAATTGTAAATCTTAAACCTTTAAATTTTGCTTATATGCATATTTTAGTCTAAAGATGCATAGTTCAATTTCCACTTTTAGTTAACTCGACAGATCATGATAGCATCAGATCTGAAAATACGGGGTTTAAGATAAAAATATGGTTTCATCTTCAAATATCTTGTTTATCTGTTTAAACATTGCCACAGCAAAAAATTTACTTTATTTTCAAATATTGTGCAAAAATAATGCAGCCTATAGAGAATTAAAAAACGACATAAGTCAACATTTAATAATAATGATGTTAGCAAATTATGGGTATATAAACCCACAAAATTTCTTCCATGTTCATTCTGACTAGACTGATCTAACTTAGAGGCTGAGCATTACCTGTAACATTTTAGCAGTAAATTACCGTAAGAAAAAGTCTTTATCTTCTACGAACCTTACTCTCTTCAGAGAACTTAGTCATTAAAATCTCCCGATACGTTACAAGAAGAATCAGGGAACCCTCAGAGAACTTAGTCTTAAATAGAGAAAAATAATTTCCCGATACGTTATAAGAAGAATCAGGGAACCTTCAGAGAATTTAGTAAGCCCCCCAGAATCCTCCGAACCACAGTAGAAGAACTCGGAGAGTAGTATAGAAGAAATTACTGCAAGTAACAAATCCGTTGCTACCACCGAACCAGAACCTCCATCGACTTCGAACCAATCCAGGCCATAGACGAAGGGGTTAACATATATATATATATATATATGTATATATATATATATATATATATATATATATATATATATATATATATATATACACTCAGAATGGTCCCCTGAGAAACTTATGTTAAACACAGACCGTGCATGAAACAAGGAACTCTTCTGGGAAATTACATCCACTATAGTTCGAATAAGCAATGATAGATGACAAATACTATAGTTTTTTCTTTTTCATGAAAAAGAAAAAACTATAGTATTTGTCATTTATCGTTACTTATTCGAACTATAGTGGATGTAATTTCCCAGAAGAGTTCCTTTTTCCATGCACGGTCTGTGTTTAACATAGATATATATATATATATATATATATATATATATATATATATATATATATATATATATTTAGGATAAAAACGAAGACGTAGAGCAAAAAAGTCATTATATTTGGCTGCAGCCGACGTTTCGGGCAACTCTACCCATTTTCAAGGCCTAATAAATAAAAAGCTAAAATTAATGCATGACAAAAAAAATATACGAATGTCAAAAACAAACTAATTTATAGCACAGAATAAAACCACTTCAAGAATAAAAATTAAAAAGCATAAAACAAGCATAAGCCAAAAACAAAAATTAAATTATATACATGACAAAGATACACATGATAAAAGTAAAACTTTAAAACTAAAAAAAATTACAAAAATTCAAACATAAATTAGTTAAAAACTTTACTAATAAAAAGTTAAATGAAAAAACGGAAAAGTGCACCAAACATACCATGCTCACTTGACAGCCACAAACAACTGAGGCGAAAAGGAGACAGGGTCAAGGGGGAAAAAACAGAAAAATTTAGTTTGTAGGCATTCTAATTAATATAAAGGGGGTAACAGCTAGAGTCAATATTTAAGCTGGAGTTCAGAAATTTAATGCACAGAGATTCGTAAATACGGAGAGAGGACGGACATTTTAATGATTTAAGAATTTTAAAGTTATTAACGGAAATATCAACTTTACACTTAACAGAATGATTTCTAATGGCAGACTGTTCCTTTTTAGATAAAACTTTCCCTGTCCTATGGCTAAGACCCATATGGGAGCAAAATCTTGCCTGCAAAAACTACGTCTCCTTAGGAGGGATCCTATTTCATATGTATATATATATATATATATATATATATATATATATATCAGAACCTGCCATGCGACCACCCAAACAAACTTATCATTTTTCTGCAGTCTTAGTACTCAGTACTTTAATCTTGTCATGACTCGTACGTATCTTTTTCGGAAAATTATTTCTGCAGTTAAATAAATAGGAAGTTAAAACGAACGTTTCAGTACAAAATGCATCGTTTAAAAAAAAAATAGAATATTCCTTTTTAGAGCTCAAACACGTGGTTAAACAAAGCCAGTCACTTTGTATTAGTTTTCTTCAGAGAAATATGAAGTTTTTTAAACTGACCACTTTTGTTTGGTTGTCACTTCAACCAGGTTCTAATATATATATATACTCGTATATATTTCCATAGTTACAGAAGACTTCAATGATTTTATATATATATATATATATATATATATATATATATATATATATATATTTATGTACAGTATATATATATTTATAAGCTATACATGCATATGATGATAGTAACGATAATGAAAATGATAAGCTTTATTGGCAGGATATAAATCCCATAAAACAGTATAATATTGTTGAAGGCAATAAAACTAAAAGAGAAATAAAAATAAGACACGAACTCAAACAAGAAATAATAAAAATTATCCACTCTTAACACTACCAAAATAATGATAATGATAGTGACAATAATAATGGTTATTGGGAGGAGATAAGTTTCCCAACCTAAAATAAAGGTACAGTATCCATCAAGGTAATCAACGATACAACTAATTAAACAATAAATAAAAAAAAGGACTACGGTAATAAAAAAATAACAATATATATATATATATATATATATATATATATATATATATATATATACACAATATATATTGTGTGTGTGTGTTTGTATATATAATATATATATATATATATATATATTAATATATTGTATAAAACATTTATTCCAGTACGACGTTTCGAATCTAACTAGATTCATCATCAGATAATCTATAAACGAGAGTATAAATAATTACATAAAAGCAATGAAAACAAATCCAAACGAAGTTATAAAATAAATGTTACAAACGGAACGGAAGTCACCGTGTGGCACACGAAGCAAAAAAGAATGCACAAAAAAGAAATTCAATGCAAACAAGTAAAAGGTAGTTGGTTTATACAGTATTTAATTTTATGGAAGCAGTCAAGTCATTAAGGGACGGACGGAGTTGTTTAGTATACATAGATTCCAATACTCTTAAATCAACAACATTAACAGAGGATGACAAAACAGAAAAATTATTATATATATCATAGGCGTGCACGCTGGGTGCGCAAGGTACGCAGTGTGTATCCAATTTTTTTTTATTAAATTTAAAATTTTTAACTTTTTTAAATATTGATAAAATGCTATTATAAATACCAATAAATTTTATAATTTATTCAGTATACTTAAGCAATACAAAGTAAAATTAAGTGAAACTTCCTTGTTTTTTAATGTGCTCTCTTACAAGGTACGCTCTGAGCATAGAATGTACTTGCATAGGAATATGATCCTTAAGTGCTGGGCGGGGCTTAACAAATACTACCTTACTATTGGCCGAAAAATGTCCTAGGATACGCTGGAGTGTTTCAGCGTAGTTTCAGAAAATGCGAAGTGGCTTTGATGATTGTGTGGCAAAGGCGAAATATCGCATGCCATTGACTGCTGATGCAGAACCAAAACGAATAAGGCTAGCACAGACTGATCAACCAGATTTGGAAATGAAAAGACTTTATTTAGAAATCATAGATACGGTTTGCATGCAACTTACTGTTCGGTTTGGAAATCTGTCACATTTGAAATTTTTGGAACTTCTGAATCCCGAAAATTTTCTAAAATTTAGCCAAGCATTCCCTGATGAAATTCTTAAAACCTGTGCGCAGTTACACAGTGGCTCTTTTGATTTTATAAGACTGCAAAATGAACGAAGTGTCCTATTCTCACCTGAAGAATTTCAAGGAAAATATCCCTGCCATATTGCAAAATTCTTGAGCCTGAACAACTTGAGTGAAAGCATGCCTGAACTTCAAAAACTCGTACAGTTAGTACTAACCATTCCCTCTACAACTTCATCAGTAGAGAGATCATTTTCGGCTTTGAGGAGAACGAACTTTGATTGGTGAACGTATCTAAGAAGTAGAATGGGCGAAGAAAGGCTGTCATACTTAGCCCTTATGAGCATCGAAAATGAGTTATTAGTCCAAATGAAAGTTGACCCATCATTCTACGATTTAGTAGTAGATGAATATTCCACTAAGAATCGTAGGGTCAATCTGAAATATCGATAAAATCGCGCTGTCGCATATAAATAGTTAAATATATACGTATCCAGTGTCCACCCCCATCATCCAGATTTGGTAAGTACCGTTACTACCGTGCCAAGGTCATAATTTATTATAGTTTATATCATCGTTATTTCTTGAAAATTCTTACATAATAAAATTATATATATATATATATATATACTATATAATCACAATTGTGTAGCCAGTTGTGCGACATGAAACAATTAAAAATCTAATCAGATTAACTATAAAGTGAAAGGTCACTTCCATAAAAACTAATTTGTCTATGAACCACAATCGTTAACTACGAGCATCATTATAATAAGTAACGCAAATTTAATTTTTTATAGTAATTAAAGATCAATTATTTCTGAGAAGTACAGTGCTTACAAGAAGTCTCGCGCCTCTGTCTCGTCCCAAGCTAGTCTGTTAGGTATAAAATGGGCGGTCCTTATGGCAGCGGAGGTGTGTTCGGATTGGTGCACATAATTGCTCTAACGGTGTAAGAGATACTTAAATTCATGTGTGTATTATGCCATATGATGTGCGTAATAAATAATCATTTTTAAATAGTTGGAGCGTTCAAGGTCATCTGTAATAATCTATAGACTACCCTCAAGCCCACTCTCAACTCTTAGATTCCCCTAAGACACAGGCGTCTTCAAGTAACATGAATGCGTAGAGATCTAAGGTGTTAGATTCCATATTATATAATTTATGTGCTAGGTTTAAGAACGCTGGCATTAAAGGATGGAGGGAAGTGACAGTAAAAGCGATAATAGGTTTAATGAAGGAAGTGGAATGAGGATGGAGGTAAGCGTTGCTATGTCGAAGGAAACGAGGTTGGGTGGGGAATTACGAAGGGAGGAGGAAATGCTAAACACAAATTCAAATATTTATTTTAATGCCCTACACCTAGAAAGACAAAGAGCAAAATACCTTAAACTAACAATGAATTGACAGAAACAGAAGAGTCTGGTCTTAGACGCACTGATAGGTTTAACGTATGTGGCTAGAGGCCGCCACTCAGAATTACCACTACTACCTAAGTCATAATAAGGTTATTTACTATGACAGAGTAGTCATGAGTAGTTATAGAAATAAAATATGATTATACTGTTGATGGCTGACTATATTCAGTTGAGATATAACTATTGGTGACAATCTTTGGATCCTTGGCTTTTAAGACGAATTTTTTATGCATATGTTCAACAAAATAGGAAATTGGCTGATTATTATTACCATTCGAAGGGTTGGTACCCTTCATAACCGAAATCAATTTCAGAAGGGGTGCATGGTATCCTCATTTCCTTTATCGTCCCAGTACGCTTCACATAAGCCATTTACACAAAGATGGAAAGGCCGTCTGTGCACCACGAGACGACCCAGGCAATGCGGGGAGCACTGGTGACATTGCATGAATATGGTGTGCCAATAAGAGAAATATCAAGACGACTAGACGTTCATCGAAGCACTGTGGAACGGTGGATTCATCGGTATGAAGCAGAAAACTCAATCGCTACTTTGCCGAGGTCTGGTCCTCCGCGTTCAACATCTCAAGAGGAAGATGCTGCGATTGTTAATCATGCCAGAGAGCATCCGTTTGTTCCAGCGACGCATATTTACAGACACTTGAACCTTCGTTGTAGCGCAAATACAGTGAACAACAGACTTCACGAGGCAGGGTATTTTTCTCGCCGTCCAGCTATAAAACCTGCATTGACGATTGAGCATAAAGAGGCGCGGATGGGATTTGCCTTGCAATACTTGTCGCAGGAGGAAGAATTCTGGAGAAAAGTTGTGTACTGTGACGAAAAAACATTTTCAACAGATAGTCATGGTTCCCTGCATTGTTGGAGGCAGCGCGGAAAACGCTATGAAGAAGGAAATGTTTTCCCGAGCAAACGTAGTGGTCACATCAATCTCGGTGTGTGGGGCTGGATGTCTGGCTATGGTGTCGGAGAATTGACTCAAGTAGATGGACGCTTTACTGGACAGTAATATTGCCAGATACTGGAAGAGGTGCTGCTACCCAGTGTTCGTGCGTATCTGGTTCCAGCACCGGAACCATTTTATTTAATGGAAGATAACAGTCCCATTCATAGGGGTAACGTTATGAGAGCGTGGTACGAAGATCACCTAGAGATTATTAATCTAATTCTGCCACCACGTTCTCCTGATTTGAATCCGATTGAAAACCTTTGGTCAATAATGATTAACGAATGGGAGCAACGCAATGAAAGAACATTTGAAGCACTTTTAGCTCACACGAGGAATAGTTGGGAGAGCTTACGCCGAACACCAAACATTCCCTACAATCTGGCCTCTTCTATGCCGCAACGATTGCAAGAAATTATTGATGCTGGAGGAAGCTATACGAAATACTGATGTTAAAGCCATGACGTAAATGTGTATCGAATATATATTTATGTTAATATAGAATTTTATTATACAGGGTGTCTCAAAAGTCACTATCTATTTTGAAAAATAATGGGAATTACGAAAAACTGGTTTAAGACATGAAAAATATATTTATTTCAAAGTAAGTGCCACAAAGAATTAGTGCTATTTATTTATCTGTCTCCACATGGCGACCATCAGTGTCTCTACAGAGCTCAAAGCGATAAGTTGTTTCCCGGAACACACTTTCCAGCATTTGAGGTGTTATTTTCTGAACTGCATCGGTAATACGATTTCGAAGTTCGGCTACATCACTAATTCTTCTACCAGTGTACACCTTAGACTTAATGAAACCCCAGGCGAAACAATCTAATGGTGTTAAATCGGGTGAACGTGCTGCCCATGGTTGTGTTCCTCCACGACCAATCCAGCGACCGGGGAAGCGTCTGTCAAGATAATCACGTACAATTATTGCATAATGGCACGGTGCTCCATCCTGCTGAAAAACTACTGTGTCAAGAATGCCATCTGTAAGAAGTTGAGGTTCGAGGAATTGTTCAAGCATGTCAAGATAATAAACCAATTAACTTTTTTTAAATACACAAATTTGCACCAGAAGTACATATCTTTATGCCAGCATAGCATTTTTTTAAAAAACATCTAATGTCACCGAAATAGATAGTGACATTTGAGACACCCTGTATTTTTATGTTTGACATCTATAAAAGTATATATTGTGACCATGAAAGAACTTTACTTATCCTTAGTTAGAATCTTTTCTTGCAATGTCTACGCTCGTGGAGATGATAATATATGCATTGTTGAAACAAACTATGAGAAGGTAATAGTTTCAGGAAAAAAATAAAAACTGGCAACATCGAGGTCATCATATGTTTATGGGAATTGTCATATGATATGCTACCAATAAACTCTTATATACTACTATATACAGTATACTATATTACGTAATAATTACGATGAACAAATCAAATGCAAATTTCTCTGATTCACGGCCCACCAGTCTTGCTTTAGACCAGTGGTAGTCAAACCGGGGTACGCGTACCCCTGGGGGTACGCGAGGGGTTTCCTGAGGGTACGTAAGCTCTGCTGCAAAAACAAGCAAGTTGATTAATCAATTATAAAATGAATTTATACAATTATAATTATCATCTATCATTTAATTTTTTTTGAAAATATATATTGTAATCATTTATTTATATTATTAATATTTAATTATAAATTTAACTCAACATTGGTACAAGCTATTATTAAATTATTTAATATTAATTATTTTATATTTTTATATTTTTATATTTTATTTAAATTATTATTAAATTACCCGATATTGGTACAAATTCGTACGAATCGTACGATGCTGTAAAAATAGTAAATTATATCAAGTCTCGAGCAGTGAATTCACACCTCTTTAAAATTCTTTGTGAGGAGATGGGCAAAAATCATACTCAGTTGCTTTTGCACACTGAAGTGCGCTGGCTCTCACGAGGAAAGGTATTAACACGACTTTTTGAACTTAGGAATGAAGTGAGAAGTTTACTTAACAGCCGAAATTTAGACTTATTAAAATTTATAGAAAATGAGGAGTGGCTTTGTAAACTGAGTTATTTGGCAGATATATTCACCAAATTAAACGAACTTAATCTTCAACTTCAGGGGTATGACAAAAATATATTGCAGGCACAAGAAAAAGTCAAGGGATTTTTTGGGAAAGTTTTATACTGGATAAAGTGCATAGAAGACAATAATACCACACCTTTCCAAATATTCAGCGAATTCTGTCACGAAAACGAGTTTCTTGTCAGTGACTCAGTTATGAATATTATAAAGCAGCATTTAGTGAGCCTTCGTAAATCATTTTTGCATTACTTTCCATGTATTAATAGAGATTCCCCACAAAGTGAATGGATAACGAATCCGTTTTCGAACCTTGCTGTGTCTAATGCGGAGCTTCCCGCTTGTTTAAAAGAACAATTGATTGAATTGGCAGCTGACAGCTCACTTAAACATAAATTCAATGATTTTTCTGTCTCCGAGTCTTGGAAATTGGCCCATATTGAATACAAAGAATTAAGTGAATTTGCTATCAACAAACTAATTCCATTCCCGTCCACCTATTTATGTGAGAAGGGATTTTCGGCACTGACAGCTATCAAGTCGAAAGAAAGAAACCGCCTACATCCAGAAGCTTGCCTCATAATGGCACTCACAAATGTTCGTCCGCGAATAGAACAACTTGCTAGTGACAAACAGTCCCACCTATCGCATTAATTACTTGTAAGTATTTAAAATATATATTTTAAAAGCTCAGACGATTTCTAATTAACTGTATTAGATTCTAATATTTGCCTGAGTTAAAATTTGTGTAAATTGCTTGAGTTGTGTAAAATGTAAATTGTATAATTAAAATGCTATGATATATATATATTATATATATCTAAGAATTAGGTGGTCGTAAATAAAGATCGTTTGATAGCTTCATATTCTGTGTAAATTGTATAATAACTTTTTTATTTTGGAAACTGAGGGGGAGGAGGTACGCCATAATAAAAAAACAAACTAAAGGGGTACGCCAAGGAAAAAGTTTGAATACCACTGCTTTAGCCTAATGACTTTCATAAGATGGAATAGGTTTAACATAGTTCGTTTAATAGGTTACCACTTAAAACAATGGATAAACTATCTATTAGTGAGACGACCGTGACTTCCTCGAAATGCGAGCGCATGAGAGGTTCACTGAGGAATTTGGTAATTAGATTCTTCACGTAGGATATATATCACAAACAACAATATTGACAACAATTCCCAACAATTACTTAATATCAATAATTGCATTTGAGCAAATAATTTAGACCTGCGTCAAAATAACTTAGGTATCATGCCATGATTTGGGATATTTGCCGAATTAGTCGTTCTCTATAGTCTACACTCTACAGTATATATTGAGACGGTATAATGTAATGCCCAGCTAATATTATGATGACCAGGATTGCTCCATAACCATCCCAACATCCCGAAACTTGCTCCATTCTGCTTCTTAATCATTTGTATTTTAAACACTAAAATGTAGCAGAAGTGACGTAATAATGGACGTCATTGTTTGTGTTAGAGGAGTTATGCGCACCAATCCGAACACACCTCCGCTGCCATAAGGACCGCCCATTTTATACCTAACAGACTAGCTTGGGACGAGACAGAAGCGTGACCTCCTTTGCAACATCTAAGGTCGTATGATGGAGGAGACTGACAGCTTTACGTGGGATCCGAACTACGAGTTCCGAACCACGAGTCGCTACATAATCTGGATACGGAGGACGGTCTCCCACCGAACTAGTACCCAGACCCAATGTCGCTTAACTTCGCTGATCAACGGGAAGCGGTGTTACGACATTGGCTACGACGTAGCCCTGGTTGCTAGGCAAAATCTAACTCCGTTTATTAGTGTTCTATTCGGTTATTGTTTCGTAATCCGTTACCTCACACGCTCAACAAATCACAAAAACGCTACGTAACAAATATTTCCAACTGAATCTAAATAACCATTTCAGTCAAAAGTGATATACAAAACTGCTTTCAGTTGGTTGATAGTTTGTTGGTTCTGAATAAAGATTTTTGGTTTAAATCTGGTTGTTCTTTTCCTTCCGTGCTTTGGTCAAACTTTGGTGAGCAATGTGATCGTGATTTGTTGAGTGATATTTTTAATTTTGATATCGTGCATTTGGCAATTGAATTTATTTTAATGGAAAGTTATTGTACCTCTGGTTTTTATACGAGTTATCTGATTATCCTTCCTGGTGTTCTATTTTACCTTTCTCCCATGTTGATTTCATTAGTAGTTTGGTTAGTGTGTTCGTGATTAACCTCAAGTGCATTTCTTAGTAAAACCTACTGTAGAAACGTTATCAGCTCAATTTTGGCACAAAAAATCATTTAAAAAAATCTTTTTAATGGCGCGCACACACACACACACACACACACACACACACACACATATATATATATATATATATATATATATATATATATATATATATATAAACGTATTATTAATTGTTGTAAAATATATTTGTAATGAAAGTTATATTACACACTACTAACATCGTATCTAGCAATACATTTTATGAGAACATCAAAAACACTTTATATACCAATATATTTTATCTCAGTGTTTAAATGAATAATTTTTTCCTCATAATTTATTGTGAATGAGTATATTTTAACTACGATAAAAGGCTAATCTACTATAGTTACCTCTCTTTCACAAGTTTTCAATTGATCGTTTCATATAGCTAAATTGTCGGTAATCATAAATTTCATAATACGAGTAATTATTATTATTATTATTATTATTATTATTATTATTATATATATATATATAGAGAGAGAGAGAGAGAGAGAGAGAGACACTAAGTGCCTTACATTGTATAGGGTGGACCAAAAAAATGTATCCGATTTCAAATTGAAATTATAGGTTAACTATACAAGATAGGGGTTTTTCGTAGGGGGTAGAGTTACACTTATAACACTACTAACTTTGAACATTTTTTTACTTGTTTCTGCTGAGTGCATTTTGTTATTTAATCCTATCTCGTATAGTTAACCTGTAATTTCATTTTAAAATCGGATGCATTTTTTTGGTCCTCCCTGTTATAATATTAGAATAATATTCTTAAAACAAATTATGCTTATACTGTTTTTAACTTTTACGCTTTGCCCTACAATTGATAGTAGTATATTAATTTTTGAAGCTATTTATAAATCTATTAAATTAATATTATCTGTAAAAGCATAAACAACAACCGTACAGTGTTCATAGTAATCATTGAATTGGGCAAGAAACGAGCACAGAGCCGAGGCCAGACGAACGCCGTCTATTGCGTCAACTCCTCCGACCTCAGTGCCTTAGTCTCTGTTACCTTTAGGGAAAAGGTGTTACTCACTGAAATCAACAATTCATTTCATTATTTTAATTTTTAGTAAACAAATTTTGATATTTTTCTACAATGTTATCATGAAAATTTTATTGCATACAAATATTTTACACAACAATCTCGCCGTAACGTTTCCTATACAAATGTTTGCAAAAGGTTATTTAAACGTATTAATTAACCTATTAACCCGTTAATTAATTGTCCTATTAAATAATATCATTTAACATAAGGGAGAAATGAACGAACTTTGGTGCTTTCCTGTTAACAGGAATACCCAACCGCCCGCCATCATCTGGACTCATATCTTGCGGAATTCATGTGGCGACAACGTACAGAAAGCAGCGACGTTTTTTCTGAGATTTTAGATGACATAAAGACATTTTGGCCCCCTACTAAGTGATTATCGCTTACATATTAACTAATTTCATTTAAATGATTAATAAATTCGGTACTTACGTATTATCGGGACTACAAAACTGTTTATGATGTATTTTTGCTCTCGTCATTTTCGTTTAAACTAACGAAAATATCACAACTTAACCTAACCAATTATCAAAGGCGTACAGTTGATCTAACCGGGCATTCAATTAACCTAACTGGGCATTCAGTTGACCTAATCGGGCATTTTCCGTTATATTAACCTGTTAGGTTAATTCAATGCCCGGTTAGGTCAATTGAATGCCCGGCCGGTTAGGTCAACTGTACGCCCTTGATGATTGGTTAGGTTAAATTGTGATATTTTCTTTAGTTTAAACGAAAATGACGAGAGCAAAAATACATAACAAACAGTTTGGTGGCGGGCGGTTGGGTATTCCCATTAACAGGAAAGCACCCGAACTTTTTATTATAACATTTTCAAACATTTCAAACTATTTTTTTTTTTTATCCTTCTTACAGATAAAAGCATATTTTGGTTAAAAACCCAACGTACAATTTCGGTAAAAAACATTTTGCCTAAAAGCTTAAAATTTCTAAAAAGCATAAAATATTACTGATTAATAATGATTTCTGTTTTCGGAAATTTTATTACGGTCTCAAAAAAGAAATTAAAAAAAAAAAAAAATACGGTATTACCAATCAGTAATCTTTTATGAATTTTAGAAATGTGATGTTTCTAGTCGAACTTTTTTTCGAAAATGTACAGTACCGAATTAAGCGCTTGACAACCAATCCAAATGGCTATTATAATAACCATACAGTGACTGAATTAATTATGTTTATCTCTTTGGTTACAAACTTGAATAGTTGAATAATCAGAGTTGTCAATTATTAATTTGTTTGTCTTAAAACAAAGATTTTTTTTTTTTATTGTTACAAGAATAAAATAAATATCCAAGTAACAGTAACTCATTATCAGGAATATATATATATATATACAGGGTGTCCCAGAATTAACTATCTATTTCAATGAAATCGGACAAATTTAATAAAAACTGACATAATTTTGTGTTTATTACTAAATTATGATACAAAAACAAATAGATTTATAAATCATAAGTCAAAACTTTATTGAGAAGTTTCAACATGTGCACCGTCTGTATCTCTGCAAATTTCAAATCTATCCTCAGCGCTGCAAAACACATTTTGAAGCATTTCAGGTGTTATCTCCCGCACTGCCAACTGGATGCGTTCTTTAAGTTCAGCTAAACTATTGATCTTTTGGCGATAAACCTTTGTTTTTATGAAACCCCATGCAAAGAAATCCAGGGGTCAAATCCGGAGAACGCGGAGGCCAAGGTCGAGGTCCTCCACGTCCAATCCACCGATTCGGAAGGCGTCTGTTGAGGTATTCTCGAACAATTAGAGCATAATGACATGGTGCTCCATCTTGTTGAAACACAACATTATCAAGAATGCCATCATCAAGAAGCTGTGGTTCGAGAAACTGCTGAAGCATATCAAGGTAGACGGTACCTGTTACAGTTGCTCCCGCAAAGAAGAATGGGCCATAAATTTTGGATTTGGTCATTCCAAGCCACAAGTTAACTTTTGGAGAGTCTCTTTGCCATTCTATGACTTCAGACGGTCTTTCATTGGACCAGATACGACAGTTGTGTCGATTGACTTTACCACACGTGTGGAAAGTCGCCTCATCACTGAATAAGATGTTATCCAATAAACTTTCATTTTCGATTTGATCCACAATTTCTGCACACCTTGCTGCTCGATTTGGATAATCCTTTTCATTTAGGGCATGCAGTACTTGAATGTGATAAGCCTTTTTCATCAGTGTCGAACGCAAGATTCTATGAACTGTTGTCTTGGATATGTTGAGTCTTCGACCGGCCTCCCTAACCGAAGTTGTTGGTTCATCCTCAAACAATTGTCGTACCTGTTCGGTACTGTTACGTGCTGTCCTTGGGCGTCCTCTTCCCACCTCGTTGTGTACGGATCCAGTTCTTTTAAATTTGTTCACAAGTTCACGAATCGCTTTGTCTGTAGGACCGGTTCTGTGGAATCTTCTTGTAAATTTTTCCCTGATTTCATTGCATTGCATTCCTTTGATACGGGATATTACAACAAAGATGCGTTCTTGTGTATTCATTATTAATAGGGTTTTGAAAGAGAATGAAAATAAAACTATGAAAAACTATGAAAAAATTATGAAAATAAAATTATGAAAAAAATTTAGGAATTTATACATTTTTAACACATATTAAACATGATAAACATAAATAAAAGTGTGGTTTTAAAAAATTTGTCCGATTTCATTGAAATAGATAGTTAATTCTGGGACACCCTGTATATATATATATGTATATATATATATATATATATATAATATATATATATATATATATATATATATATAATTTTACTAAAAGAATTACTAACAATGAGCATCAAAATAAAGACTAGCACAGTAGCATACATGGTTAACCGTACGTTGTAGCCAGCGCCTAACACCGCTACCCTTCGATCAGCAAAGTTAAACATATGTAGCGGATCGACAAGAAACAGACCAACAAGTAGACAGACAAATTCTTCTTCCACGCCTTCATCAAACATTCTTGGAAAACACACGTGGGCAAAAAACAAACAATGGAAGCGTCTGTTTTCTTCCAAACAAAAGCGAGCCCTTAACAACAAAAGGACGCGCGGGCAAGGCGTCTTAAGATTTGGCGCGAAATCCTACGTCACAGGAACTATGTATAAAAGCGAGTTTCCACTCACACTCGCTCTCACACACTCGATCTCCACCTTTACGAGCAACACTCGTCCGTCAACCGCCCTCCGGTTTCCAGCCGGAGGAGCGGCCTGCTGTTTCCCTCAAAGCCTTCGATCTATCATCAAGCAAGACCTTCTACAGACCGCCTGCAGAAGTAATCCTTCGAGGCCCAGCGCCGTTTCGACTTCCGCCGGTTTGCCTCTCAAGCATCACCTCAATTCTACAACAAGTGAATCAACACTGGAGGCGACCGGCGCCCGGCATCTCCTCAGGCCTACAGTCTACAAGAGATATTCATCTCCTCAGGCCTACAGTCTACAAGGCCTGACCGACACGACCAACGCGTGAGCGACCAGCTTCCAGAGGACGATCAATGACACTTCGAGCCTACAGTAATAGGTTCACTCGACACTTCAGCAAAGGTTTTCATCGTCCCGGTAAGGTAAATGCATCCTTTTCTAAGTAAATCACATGAAGCCTACATTAGCCTACCGCCAAACGGTAGACTATGCCCCAAGTGTAATTAAGCGTTCCAACTGACTCTCGTTAAATAACGCAATAGGCCTATTATCCAATTCAAGTGTCATTTCAATACCGTAATTCCGCGTATCATCCGTTATTGTGTTCAATTCATATATTTATGTGATAACTAAATATTCTCTTGGCTTAATCACTTAGCATTACATAATGGCCTTATATATAAATGATATTTGTATAACCATTATCAAGCATTTTAATCCATTATTATTGGGCCGCATCAGTTGTTCTATGTTCATCCATGCAATTATTTAGCCTACTTAATCAGATTAATCAGAGTGTCACGTATTCCATTCACTTTACTAAACGCACGTGCATTCTTTATATAATTTACTAGGCCCATTCAATGTTCCATTTTGCATGCCATTTACATACCATCAATGAAGGTATTAAGTGTCATTTAAGCTATTAACCATTCATATTATTAGTTAAGCCATGTCATCAGCGTAACGTAAAGGCTAGCCATAATTACTGTCAATCCTTTGTTATATTACTGTGAATAGATAACATCTATATTTTCATAATAAAATACAAAACAGTAAGGTATTTTTATAACCTTAATAATAATTTGCTTGGGTGTAATCCAAGCTGGTGACCTCGTTAATTCATGTCACTTCCAATAGTATGGTGGGCCTACTCCATTAGCTACTTTTTAATTGGTGATACTTTACATCATAAATTATTAACCCAGCCTATCATTAATAAGCAATCAGTCATTGCATCAATTAATCATTAGCATACACTTAAATCATTATCACCTTAAACGGCTAAAACTAGGTCCACTATACATATGTTTATTATAATTAGATATACTGTGTATATATATTACATAGTACAATGTACAGTTGCCCGCATATGTAATGTTCCTCGCCTCACAAGCGACTCCATACATGTGACAACGCCGCAGTGTTACTCAAGGTACCCCAAATGGGGGAAGGTGGGGTGGAAGGGGGACAACCGAGTCCAACAACATATAACACAGAGATATATATCTAAAGGGGCTCATACACGCTCAGTGGCACTGCACAGTGCACTGTGCAAACCCGGTTTGCGCATGCCAAGGCCTTTGCCCATACACTATTCATGTTCACTGAGCTCTTTGCTCAGTTCTGCCGTGCCTTCATCGAGTGAAGATGTCAGCTACACTCTCTGAATACGACCTTATATTGATTGCGTTTACCATTTCAGCAGCTTACATTTCACAGAAAAGAAAAAAGAAGCGCCCTCGGAAACAGTGGGCGAAAGATTGGCTTTTAAAGAGAAGTTCTCTTTCACATACTTCACTGATGGAGGAGCTGCGCCTGGAGCCAACAGATTGGTTCAATTACCTGCGAATGGATGAATCTTCCTACCGCCAACTCCTTGCTCTAGTGACTCCGTTGATACAAAAGCAAGACACCTGCATGAGAACATCTATCTCACCACACGAACGACTGTCAGAAACCCTGCGTTTTCTTGCTACAGGAAGATCATATGAAGACCTTAAATTTTCAGTAGCAATCTCTGCTCAAGCACTTGGCAGAATAATACCAGAAACATGTAAGGCTATTTGGAAGGCATTGCAAAAGGATTATTTCAAAGTGAGTAAAAGAATATAGATACTGTAGGGTAGTCTAAAAAAACACGAAATGCAAAACTAAATAAAAAATATATTTGTATTCGTAGTACCACAGACTTGGTCGATATACATCATCAGCTGCTGCACCAGACTTTAGTGAAGCCTGAATTTTATTATATTCTTTTCTGAAAGATGAACGCAGTGTGTTGATTTTCCTAACTACAGAATCTCTGTTAGTGCCTTCGTCTTTTTCTTTCAGTTTATTCACTAGTATTTCGTAAGCAGCACTTTTCTTGTTCCTATCAGAGTAAGCTTTACTTTTCACTTTCCAAAGGCACGGGTGTTCTTGGTATAGTTCAATAAACTCGCGCCAAAACGTGCGGTTATCGATACAATCACCCATCGTACTGACAGCAACTGAGATGTTCTCGTCACGGCGTCAGCGCAAGAACTGAGCGAAAGCTACACGCCTCCCCATACACGCTCGAACTAGACATGTGCATTGCTGGGACTGCGCATGGATTTTCAGGAAACGACTGAATTAGCACAGTGCACGCGCGGGGCCCGCGCATTTCCGCAAACTACCCCCATACACGCTCAAATTGAACTGCACAAACCAGTTTGTGCAGTGCACATGCGCATTTTCATTGAGCGTGTATGGGCCCCTTAAAGGACAGTTGAATGTGCAGACACTGACGTACAGGTAATTATAATGTAATGTCTGTGTTCATAATGATAAACAATTAATAGGATCGTGAACAGGGTTGAACTCCATGTAGTTTACTGGTCTCATACAATAATAAGGTTCCATTATAATTACTGCAAATCTATATGAACAGCTACTACAATAGAACTTTTTATATACTAGTGAATGCGAAATGTTCACCTGCAGGAAATTTTCGCATTCTTCGCGTAGCCTATAGTGTACGCGAAAATATCCAGCAGGCGAAAATTTGACAGTTTAAACTAATCTTTGGAAGATAGTAAGAAAATAAAACTTAGATCATTAAAATACTTTATTTGAAAAGTAAATTCAGTATATTGTAATAAAACATTGTAAAGTAAAAGCAGTAAAAACATTTTAAATTCTATTGTATTATTACTGCATACAAGAATGTCATAAATGCCGATAATTTCCCAATCTTTCCAAATGGTCTCCCTCAGTCATTTTGTGTAGGTTATCCCATGCAGAGACAATCCATTTAGCATGAATAGGTTTCAGTGTAGAGAGCTTCAAATCTATCTTACCGAGAGATTCATTTACGTTGACTGCTGCTGAAACTTTATCCATATACCAAGAAGTATAACTTGCCTTCATATACGACCTCAACTTCGACTAATCACAGTCCAGAATAAATGTCGTCATTCATGACGTCATTTTAATCTGTAAGATTATAACTAGCAACTGTTGAACGCGAAATTATGATGCCGCAATTAACCTGGTTTACAGTATACATATACTGTATACTTATAAACTCATACAATATTCTACTAATGTTTGTGAAATGACGTTGATGGGCCAGACCTAGGTGTTGACATGGTTACTGGTATGATCTATGTTCATACCATATTTCTATACCGTATGACGAGCACCGACTCTGAAAATGAATCCAGTTCAAGATAAAATTGTACAGCGAGGCCGGATAATTGGTATGCGGGAAGCAGACCTCTCTGTAGCTGACATAGCCATGGAACTGGGAATTTCGAACCCTACTGTTCGACGCTGGGTGCAGAGGTGGCAGGAGACTGGGAATCTGCTAGATCGTCCTAAGTGCGGGGCACCAAGAAAGACCACCCCACGGCAGAGCAATATATAGAGATCATGGAGGAGGTGATGCTGCCCTATCCTTGCCTTGCCCTATCCTGAGCAGATTATCTTTATGCAGGTATGTTGTATTTGTGTGTTATAGAATATTATACTATTACTAGAGTAAGATTTATGTATTACACGCATTTGTATGTCCGGTTTCCACATTTACATGGGACGAATAATGGTCCTAAAATTGTTCTTTAACTCTTTCAGTACTATGACAACACTTTAGGATTTTATTCTGGATAACTGCAGACTGTATTATTTGCATAACGGCGCACAATGACATTTACTGAGAGAAACCCCTAATATATAGGGGTTAAAACCTATCTCGAATAGTGGGTTATTGATGAAGCGTATGGATAAGATATAATTTTACTTTTAATATTTAAAATCCATTTGCAGGACAACTCTCTCATCCACACCACCAGGATTGTTAGAAGGTGGTTCGAGGAGTAGCGAAATCTAGAACTACTGGACTGGCCTAGTAAGGGGTGTGACCTCAAACCCATTGAGAACGTGTGGGGGAATGTGGTGAACTCATGGGAGCCTGGACAGGAGCGGACCAGCAGCCAGCTGCTGGATCGCACTATGGCTGAGTGGGAGATGTTTCGAAGGAACCCACACATCATACATAACCATGTTGCATCTATGCCTCACAGATTACAAGATGTAATAGACAATAATGGGGGATGAACCAAATACTAACTATGAACCGGGTATAGCTGTGCCATTTATTTTAATCTATGGCAAATTGTGAGCATTTTGTATGACTTTGTCATTTTGTACGATAAACTATTTAGTAAAACATTCTCAACCATTGCATATTTGTTGTAATAAAGAATTCGTGTTTTATTTTATGTATATATTATATATATATATATATATATATATATATATATTCCTTGTTAAGATCTAATAATAGCTCCACATTGATAATACAACAGGAAATCTGAAAAACATTAATGGGTTTATCTGTCCATCGTGATTAAATCATTATCTATCCACATTGATAATACAAATGCAATCTGGAAAACACTATTAATATAATAGGTATCAGCCACAAACCGGTGGTGATATCCTGCTTTATGCAACCGTCACCTTACGGTTTTTACTGACACGCCCATATGTAGTCTCTCCTGGACGGCGACAGCAAGTAACCATGTCAACACCATGGTTTGGCCCATCAACGTCATTTCACAAACATTAGTATAATATTGTATGAATTTATAAGTAAGAGTATATAAATGTGTTTATGCTAGTATAACTCTCTCTGCCCCTCTACCTCGCTCTCTCTCACACTGTCTCAATCTTTTTCTCGCTCAATGTCAATATATATATATATATATTATATATATATATATATATATATATATATATATATTATATATATATAAAATATATATATATATATAATCGTGTAGATTCGTAAGTTAGTAAAGGTTTAAAGCTGCACACGGACTCTACAAACAGCTTTATTAGTATTGTTACATAATGATTTAATATACGCGAGACTGGTGAATGGGGAAGGGGAATGAGGGAGTGTGGAGGATCGTTGTGTAATGTCTATTTTTGGTTCAAATTCCTAGTATATAAAAAGTTGTATTGTGGTATCTGTTCATATAGACTTGCAGTAATCATAATGGAACCTTATTACTGTATAAGACTCGTAAACATGGAGTTCAACGCTGTTCACGATCATATTAATTGTTTATCTTTATGAACACAGACATTACATTATAATTAGGGGGCGTTCAAAAATTACGTAATGCTATTTTTGCTAAAACTTGGCATCCCAGATCCCCGAGGGATGTTCTGTAACGCTAGACCAGGAACCCACTAAGATGTTATGTAACACTTCCCCCACCCCACATCCCACACGTTACGGAACGTTACAGGGAGGGAGGGTGAGGTTTTAGCAAAAATAGCGTTACGTAATTTTTGAACGGCGCCTTACCTTTATGTTAATGTTATATGTTGTTGGACTAGGTTGTCCTCCCTCTACCCCACCTTCACCAAGATGGGGTACCTTGACTATCGCTGCGGCGTTGGCACATGTACGGAGTCGCCTGTAAGGCGAGGAACATTACATATGCGGGCAACTGTACTATATATCTAACATGTAACTTTGAACTCGGAAATTCTACCAAACTAAAACTTTGAAAAAACTAAAACATGTCGCTTCCAACCTAACTACAGCCACAGTTTTGAAAAGAAACCTTTTTTTTTGGAGACAATATACATGTAAATTATTGACAGGTCTCTCTCTCTCTCTCTCTCTCTCTCTAATGTTCATTTCCTGTAAATGTATCAGTACGAAACTGGAATAAATTTTTATTATTTAAGAGAAGTGTTTGTTCCTCGAACCCCAATTAATAAAACATGAAAAACAAATAAAGGTGAATAATAGTCAAAGTTAACACAAAGGCAATTATCGACTATTTTATTTTACTTACATGGAAATTAATTTAATAAAACCAAACGTGTAAGGAAAACCTTACACACACACACACACACACACACACACACACACACACACGAGAGCGCGCGCACATGTTCGTGCATCGTCGCATAATCGAGGTATCGACTTTTTAAATCCATATAAATCCAAATTAATTAACCAAACTAATTTAATCTTACCTAACCTTAGTACGATCGAACTGAAAAAGGTGTGATAAGGGTTTCGGAGGCACTTCAGAGCTCCAACGATGTTTTCCATTAAATTATTAAATAGTGAGGTACTCGCTAATCTAGCTTAACCTAACCCAGCGTAACCTAACCTAATCAGGACCAACATATCCTTTTCTGACAATAAAAATATTTATAGTTTTTTGTTTAGATAGATTTTTAATGTTCCGAGGTCCCAAAAGTGTTACTTCACAAAAAAAAATTACCCCACTACATTTGAATTATTACACACTCGCCACACTTATGCTCAGTTGCGTACACACACACACACACACACACATACATACATACATACACACACTCTCTTGCGAAATCGTTACATGGTCAGGTATCACGTGTCATTCCTTAATCTAACCTAATCTAACCAGACCTAAACTATATCTTTTTTTCTGACAGGAAATTGTTCCAAATTACTCGTATGTATACATAATTTATTAGTGTTCCGAGGTACTAAACATGTTATCTCACATAAAATTACCTCCTTTACATTTGTGAGTTTGTATAGTGTCCGAAAAAGGTCTAAAATAAAATAAAAATTCATATCTGTAAACTGATATATATATATATATACAAAGGTGGGCACCCGGGCCTCAAAAAGGACCGACGGTCCCGGTCCCGGTCCTTGCCTCAAACTGGACCGACGGTCCCGGTCCCGGTCCTTTCTGAAGATAGGACCTAGGAACGACTCGGTCCTCGGTCCTTATACAGGGTGGGGCACGGGAACCAAGTGTTTTTGGAATAATCAGGAAAATGATATTTATTTTTGTAAAGAAAATATATTGGTAGAACAACATTCGTAAGAACATAGCATTTCATGTCATAATAATCATGTACCGAAAATTATATCTGGCATATGATGTCCTTGGCCGTCGACGCATTGTTGAAGGCGTTTACGAAAATTGGCCTCCACTCTTCCCAGCAGGTCTCTGTTGATTTGGATGATTTGTTGACGGATCGCTTCCTTCAATGCATCTAATGTACGGGGCTTGTCCTCGTAGACACGTGACTTGAGGTACCCCCATAGAAAGAAGTCACATGTGGACAAGTCAGGGGACCGAGGGGGCCATGCAATGTCACCAAATCTCGAAATGAGATGGTTGGGAAACAGGGGGCGAAGAACAGCCATTGACGCTCTGGCGGTGTGTGGCGTGGCCCCATCTTGCTGAAACCACAAATGTCGACGAGCAATACGCCTTCTTCGTAACTCAGGGATGAAAAAGGTGTTCACCATCTCAATGTAACGCCCAGATGTTATGGTAACGGTAACCCCATTTTGTTCGAAGAAATAGGGACCGATGACGCCAAACTTTCCCACCGCGCACCAAACTGTAACCTTAGGGCTATGCAGCGGTTTTTCATGGAGTTGTCGCGGATTTTCAGCAGCCCAATACCGACAGTTTTGATTGTTGACGGCCCCATTAAGGTGGAAATGGGCTTCATCACTCATTACCACCATCATGTTTTCATTCTGCTCATAAAGTGCAAGCATTTCCTGTGCAAAATTCAGTCGTTGGGGGCAATCGTTTACATTCAATTCCTGCACCATCGCTAACTTGTATGGGTGAAAATGTAATTCTTCATGCAAAATCCGTCTAACAGTACGATTGCTGATTCCGAGTGCAGCTGAATGTCTCCGAGCAGAGCGGCCTGGGCTTTGCAACATCGCTTGTCTGACCCTTTCAACGTTCTCTGGAGTACGCACAGTGCGTTGCGGCCCCTTCGGTTTTGTTTTCATTATTGAGCCTCCTGTTCGAAGATTGTTAACCCAACGTAAGATTGTGTCACGAGCGGGAACAGAGTCATTTCGATGAATGTTGAATCTGCGGCGAAACGCACGCTGAACTGCTGTCACTGACTCGCCACTCCTAACAAAATGATCATACGCGAACATGCGGTGTTCTAACGTCCACTGCTCCATGATGGCACCTGAAAGATAAAGGTGAGTGTTAGTTAAAGTTAAATGCTATGAACCCAGGAATGGAATGCTACCTACCGCACGCCCCTCCCATTCCTATTGGCCGATTACTAGCTATTCAAAAAACACTTGATTCCCGTGCCCCACCCTATATATAATATAAGTGAAAAATTTGATTAAACTGAAAAATGAAATTAAAGACACCGGAAATCTTTAATTTTATTAACGTAAATTATAATTAATACAATACATAAATGATGAAAAAAAGTTATTAAGTTAAATGCTTGAGTTTCCCTTCAAGAAGACTAGCATTTCAAAATGGCTGTCACTGAGCCCTGACCTTTTCGGCTTGAGCACTGGTCGAACTGGTTCTGGACGTGAGGGTGGCGCCTGGAGACATGTCGCTTGAGGTTGTTTTGGCTCTTGTTGCTTGTCGAGAGGATGTTCTTGTTCGGCAGGCACAGCAAGCACTTGTACTCCAGGTTCTGCTCACCCTTGGGGCCCAGGTATTCAAAGTATTTGTCCAGGTACGGCCAGGGATTGCCGGGTTCAGTTCTTCCGCTAGGAGCTCCAGTTGCTTGACTTGAAGTTGAAGCACTAACATCAGTAGATTCTTCGTCTCCTCCAGGTGTTGAAACAAGTTTCAGTTCAGTCTCAGTCTCTTTCTGAGTCTTCTGGAGGAAACGATCCATCTTCTTTAGAACTTCAAATAATCACTAAACACACTAAAATCACTAAAAAAGACCGTCTGGACCGGACCGTCCGGAATTGCTTAAAAATGGACCGTCGCTCCTCATTTCGGTCCTCACTGAGAAAAGGACCGACTTTCCCGCTCACGGTCCTTAAAAAGGAACGAGTTCCTGGAATTCGGTCCTTTTGGAACTCGGTCCTGCCTACTTTTGTGTGTATATATATATATATATATATATATATATATATATATCGGCAAACTCCGACGAGACGGTAAACCGCAGATTGCCTAGGTATTCCGCGGATTCCCCGTCGATATTTGGCAAAGACCGAAATATTCTTTCACTTTGTCTAAATCTTAACAGGCAATCTGAGGAATGCCTGCAGAGGATTAGTCAAGGTCCAAAGTAAAGTGTTATTTCAGACTTTGCCTGGCATTCAGGCAATCTGCGAAGGTTTCAACTTTTTATTTCATACTTTTTCTAAATCTTAACAGGCAATCTGAGGATGATCAAAGAACTACCTATATATAACAAGATGTTATGTTATTGAACTTTACAGCAACAATAAACACACGAAACATAAAGAATATTATTAATTAAAAGTTTAAAGAAAAAGTTTGAGCAAAAGCAAAATTTTAAAACTCATTTATTGCAGCAAGAATTAGCTTTATGGCATTTTTAATTGCACAAAACCTTCTGCCTTTTGCAACTGCAAGAATTAGCAACGCACTTTTTGGTGCAGTTGCACCTGATAAAGCCCTCTCCTGCAAATAAAGACTCATGACTGTTAATAGTCCGCAAAGAAATGGTTGACTCGGGAACATCTTCTGAGTTAAGGAATACCTCTTTGCATGGTTGTATTTGATTACGGGAGTATAGCGAACTGATTATTCCTCGCTTGGTTCCTATTTTATAATAGCCTTCTATTACATCCATAACAACTCCAATTAAATTATGGGGGGTCTCCTTTACTCCTACCAATGTTAGGAATATATATATATATATATATATATATATATATATATATATTGTAACCTCCATAAAATGTAAAACCCACAAGTTATTTTCGGAAGTTAGACAGTCTCGATATATGTATCATTTGTAGCTCGACACGCTACTTCTAACCAAGTGTTTATTAGTATGTCAAGGGCGACGGGGTTAACTGCAACAACAATTGGATTACGTAAAACTGTTAGATTGTCAATATTCTGCCTATAAACAGTGTTTTCGCAAAAACCATCTAGAAAAAAAATATATCTTGTGGAAATATATCAGATGACTGTAGTGCTAAACAATGATGGTTCAACCACCTCTTCCAATCCAATGAACTGAAGATCGTTCGTCCAAATAGTTACGCACATAGTCGCCGAAGAGAAGAGCGCTCTATCGTGTCATGATGCAATCTGGGGTTTGCATAAATTTTGCATCATATCTTAATATCTTCGATCGCATATTTTGGTCGTAAAATATCATATTTAAGCCAAGTCAGGCCTATGACAGCCTTACTTCCCTATTTTGTTTTCGACGCTAAGTTTTTGATAGTAATGGAAAATCAAAATTTGTAATGTTGTTTTGTTGTTGTTGACGATAGTGTGAATCAAGCTTCATAAACCCCTTGTGGTTATCGCAAGGGGTCATTTATGCTTGCTTAAGTTACTTTGTTTAAGCGGTATGAATATCTCTTTTATTTCAGACATTTCATGAAAACCCATATATATATATATATATATATATATATATATATATATATATATATATATATAATTATATATATGTTACACACACACCGTGTATGGAACAAGGAACTCTTCTGTGAAAATTAAATTCACTATAGTTCGAATAAGTAATGGTAAATAACAAATACTATAGTTTTTCTTTTTCATGATGTTAGCCCGACGTGGGCAACGGGTCACTCGCAAAGAGGCCCCAAATCCAAAATATAGCTTCCCTCACCAGCTATCTGCCAAGCAGATACGATCCAGCTTTGGGACAGGATCTAGGGCAGTGATGGCGAACCACTGACCTGCGGGTTAAGTACTGACCCACGAGGCAATTTTTAGTGACCCACGAGCTCCTATTTAAATAAAATATGACTTTAATTTTTAATATTTTCTGCCTTACAGTTTTAAAATTATTTTATTCTCCCACCGAAATAAACAGCTGATACACATTAAAACGTTTTCAAACGTATAGTATACGTTTAAAAACGTGCGTGTATGTATGACAACCGACTTATGGTGCGCGCCGCGCGGTCATCCGCCTTCTCAGTTTTGTGGTTTAAGTCCTTAAGTTTCGGGGTGCCAAATTATTAGTGCAGAAATTATCACCCATAAAAAAATGGCTACAAAAACACGAAAAACTAGCTCTGAAGGTAGTGGAACTGGAAGGTTATTTCATGAAGAGTGGACTGTGAAATACGGTGTTATTAAACGAAATAATAAAGCTTTTTGTTGTATTTGTAAAGTGAACATTGTTGCTCGCTTTTATAATATTAAGCGACATTTTGAAAGTAACCACAAAAACTTGTGCTCAATGTTAGATGAGGAAAGGAATGAAATTATTATGCGGCAATTAAACCAACAGCAACAACAATCTGCTGTTTTCAAAAGAATTTTTAAACCAAACAACAATATTACAGCAGCTAGTTTTCAATTATCATCCACCATTGCTCAACACGGAAAACCACTTTCTGATGGTGTTTATTTAAAGGAAGCTTTTATAAACTGTTCAGATTATTTATTTGAAGATTTTCAGATTAAAGAAATACGGTCAAAGATAGAATAATTATCATGGACAAAGATGTATCTGATCAGCTTTTATTGGATTTGACAAATGCTGGAATGTTTTCAATTTGTTTGGATGAAAGTACAGATGTCACATCACAGGCCCGTCTAGCAGTTATTGTAAGATTTTATTCCGAAAATATAATGAAGGAAGAGCTAATTAAATTGATGACACTGCCTGAGAAAGCCACAGGACAGGATATTATGAATGAATTGAAGAAGGAATTCACCCAAATGGGTATCAATTTCAGAAATATTGTATCTGCGACGACTGATGGAGCTCCGAGTATGATTGGAAAAAATGTTGAATTTGTTCAATTACTTAAACAAGAAGTGAAACACCCTTTAGTTGAATTTCATTGTATTTTACACCAAGAAGCTCTTTGGGCAAAAAAAAAGTTTAAAATCACTTGAAAATGTGATGTCTCTTGTGACAAAGATTGTCAATTTTATAGTTACTCACGATCTTAACAAACTTCAATTTACCAAACTATTAGATGAGGTTGAATCTCAATTTTCAGGGTTAGTCATGTATAAGAATGTCAGATGGTTAAGTCGTGGTCAAGTTTTGAATCGCTTTGTTGAACTGTTAGAAGAAATTATATTTTTTAATAAAAAGGAACATGAATATCCAGAACTGACTGACATGAATTGATTGAATCACTTGCATTTTTTCGCTGATTTCACATTGCATTACAAATTACAATGCTTTAAATAAAAAGTTGCAAGGTCGCGGCTGTGTTGTATCATCAATGTTTGAAAATATTAAAGCTTTTGAAAAAAAAAACTAAATATTTTCTCAAAAGATATGGAAGAAGAAAAATTTAAATATTTTCCATTATTGCAGAAACACTTCTTGACTTCAAAATATTTTGCAGACAATGAAGAAAATAAATCCGACGTGCTCAAAAAGTACTCTTCAATAATAAGAGATGCCAGACAATCACTTTCAGAGAGGTTTTCAGAATTCCGACACATTGATGCAACATTACAATTCATCCAATTCGACCCTACTATTTAATTTGAAGATCTTCAGTTATCAGCTTTTTATTGGCTTGACATTGGTAATTTAGAAATGGAATTAGTTGACTGCCAAGAAAGTGCAGTATGGAAGATTAAATTTATTGATCTTAATCTGAAGTTACAAGAAAAGGAATTAGAGTCGTCAATTTTGGTTGTAACCAGAGAACAACAATCAATAGAAAGAGTAGAGAATCTTATTCTTGCAGAATGGAACTCTTTACCAAATTCTTTTGCATCAATGAAAAAGCTAGCATTAGCTCTGCTAACAATGTTTGGTTCATCTTATTCATGTGAACAGTTGTTTTCTTCCATGAATTTCGTCAAATCCACCATGAGGAATCGCCTTGGCACAGATATGAGTGCTGCATGTGTGAGACTAAAGACAACTAAATATAAACCTCGGATCAAAACATTAGCAGCTAAAATCCAACAAGAAGTTTCTCACTAAAAATAGTAAGTAAATAAATTATTGTGACCCAATTTCGTTTTTTTTTTTTTTAAATCAAAAGTAACAAAAATGACCCGCCAGCAAAAAAGGTTCGCCACCACTGATCTAGGGTTTACAGCTACACCTAGCCTACTATATTCAGAACCTTAATATATGCAAGAAAAGGACATGTTAAGTGCTTTAAAAAGTGGACGCTCAATTCTGCCAGTTGAGGTTTAAGTTTTGGTGTTTGGTTGAAAATATAACAGTTACCCCTTTTTCTTCGATGTATTCAATCCGACATGAATGCAACGAGTTTCTTGCGTATATTAAGGTTCTGAATATAGTAGACAAGGTGTAGCTGTAAACCCTAGATCCTGTCCCAAAGCTGGATCGTATCTGCTTGGCAGATAGCTGGTGAGGGAAGCTATATGATGGGCTAACATCATGAAAAAGAAAAAACTATAGTATTTGTCATTTACCATTACTTATTCGAACTATAGTGGATTTAATTTTCCCAGAAGAGTTCCTTTTCCATGCACGGTCTGTGTGTAACATAAAAGATCTCAGGGAACCATTCTGAGTTCAATCCCATATATCGGGTGGCCCCCAAAAAAAACGCCTTGAGATTTGAACATCAATAACTTCAAAAATATGCAGTTTACACTTCCAAAATTTACAAAACATTTACCTCAGAGTATTGGTAAACCATCATAAAAATTTTAGACCTCTACATAAAATATTTTTTCCACAGCTGAAGAAACAATGAGGTATGGTGAAAAAAACGAATATCATAAATCCTAAATGTATATAGCTGTACCTGGCAACTATTCTAAGGCTTGTATTAGTTTCCTTAGCCTATGGATAATCTGTTAGTCTCTGAAAAACATCAGTTGATATAGGCTACGCCCATCTTAAATACTGTTTTTTAAACTTACCTTTCAAATTATGGTTCTAACTAACGGTTATAAAGCTGTGATTGAAAAGTGTTTCTTGGAAAAAAGATGGACTGGGGCAAGAATTTTGAGGGAATTTCCAGGAATAACTTGTAATGTTACGTCTGTGAATAGAATAATTAAAAAACTTAAAGCAACCGGTTCGACGGCACGGAAGCGTGGAAATGGTCGGCCTAAAACAGTTTACACTGAAGACAATATAGCAATGATCGAAATGATGAGCCTATCTCAAGAGGATCGACCTGGGTCACACTGCTCTCGGAGGAAAATTGCAAGAAATGTAGGTATCAGTCGAAGTTCTATACAAAGAATGCAGAGAACGGTAGGACTTAAAGCATTTAAAAGGATCCGTGTTTCAAGACGTGATAGCAATGTAAGAGCTAAAAGAAAAATTCGTTGTAGAAAATTGCTTGCTAGATTTTAGTCCAATGATGTTAAAAAATAGTTTTTACAGATGAAAAAGATTTCACCATCGAGAATGCTCGAAACTCCCGGAACGATGTTGTTTATAGTCGATGTAAGAAAGACATTCCTCCATTGA
>JAJOZX010000404.1:222500-407500 GCA_023014485.1 Bathynomus jamesi
TCGTCTTACAGATTATTACAAAATTTCTACAAACAGTCTGGAAAAAAAATTGTTTTCCCAAAAGCAACCCAGTTCAAAAGTCCCATAAACCCCCAGCAACCAAAGATTATACACGAAAGAAATATTACAATTAAAATAGACACATAAGAATGTTAACAGTTCTTACAATAATATTTATTTATTTAACCAGGGCAAACCATTAAGGGGCAAGAATGCAGTTAAGAAAACAGTAGGCCCTTCGCCAGCTTTCTGACAATGCATGAATCTAATTTGTACAACCCAGGGCTAATATTAAGGACCAAATCCGCATTATTCTTGATCACACTTGATTCCAGTATATTTCTGCTAACAATAGATTTACTAAACCTTAATTTGGAAGCATTTTTCCAATCAATGGGATGATTAGTATCTCTTACGTGAATGAAAATGGCGTTAGATTCCTGGCCACTTCTTATACTGTATTGATGCTGTTTAATACGTAACTCAAGGGTCTTACCAGTTTGGCCAATGTAAAATTTATTACATATTGTGCAAGGGATTTTATATACACAACCATGTTCACTTAAAGGGGAGTTCTTAATCAATGAATTCTTAATTACATCTAAATTTTTGAACGCAATATTTACGTTAAAAGTCCTCAGCAGGTTCGGCAGATCAAGGAAATTTTCTCTGAATGGTAACACTAAAACATTTTTTGTGTTATAAGGAATCTTATCCTTTACTTCGTAGAAGGTTTTCTTTGCCACTTTTAAGGACTTATCTATGCAGTTCTTTGGGTATTTTAAATCAAAAGCAATTTTGTATATTTTACTAATTTCGTCGTCAATGAACTCAGGGCTACAAATTCGTAGGCCTCTTAGAAACAAAGTAGAAAGAACGGATCGTTTTACATTAATGTGGTGATCAGAATAATAATGTATATAGGAACAATTATTAGTGGGTTTTCTGTAAATATTGTACTTAAACTTTTTTCCAGACCTATATATTGAAACATCTAAAAAAGGGATCGAAGAATCTTTTTCTATTTCAACTGTAAAATTGATAGAGGGAATAATGTGAATAATGTGAATATATCACGAAAGCGCTCGGACTTTGTGTTTCCTTTTCCCTGTGGTTGTTTGCTTATATATATATATATATATATATATATATATCGTAAATTGCGGCGTATAAGTCGACTTTTTAAGCATGAAAAAATCTCTCCAAAACTTAGGGTCGACCTATACGCCGGGTATAAAAAGTGAACCTCTACCACAGAGTAGTAAACAAGCCTACCTAAACAGGACACTACAGGGGTAATGACAGTTAACGATACATAATGACAGTTTATTGATTATACACACAATGGCATTATTACTGTAATTAAAACCTTAGGCCTAAGATAAACAGTTAAAATTTTACCGTAACTCCAAGATTACGGTAATTTTGCTTCAAAATTATATTTTATTGACAATGAAAGCATGTATGAACACATTTTAATATCCTTCGAGGTCTGCATACGGGTCCGATTCACTGGAAGATCCAACTTCGTCTTCGTTACTTTCGCTGTCATCCTCCTCGTCACCGTCTCTCCACAACAAATCATCTTCCCCATCCATTGCATTTGAAATCCCACATTTTTTGTACGATTTTACAACAGTTTCTGCACGAACAGCTTCCCAAGACTTTATCACAAAATCGCACAACACATCCAGTGGTGGAGCACGCATATTACCACCCTTTGTGAATGACTTTTCTCCCTCAACCATCCATTTATTCTACTCCAAACGAACATTGTCCTTAAACATTGTCGCTTTCGCTGTAGGCTGTATCCACATTCCAATTCTAGCCTAGCTTTTGTTTGGGGGTCGACTTATACGGCGAGTATACCAGAGTAACCAGAATTTTGAGCTGAAAATTTTGGGGTCGACTTATACCCCAGGTCGACTTGTACGCCGCAATTTACGGTATATACAGGGTGTCCGAGAATTATCTGTACAAGTTTTGGCTGTTATTAAAAGTCAACCATGAAGTGTAGAAATTCCAGTGTTGTCCCATTTTACAGAGAATCTCATTAAGTATTTTCTGATACCAAGTTTTGACAAGTTTTTTAGAAATTCCAGTTTGTCCGAAAATTATCTGTACAATTTCATCTTTTAATAAAATTCTTGATAACACACGTAAAATTCTTAAACAAGATTATTTAGAATCTGTATTTTCAAAAGTTTCTTTTATTAAAGTAACGTTGCTACAAACATTCGATATGTGCACCATCAGTGATTCGCAAAACATCCAATCGATAATCCAAATGTTGCCATGTACGCTGCAGCATATCCACATCAATTCGCTCAATAGCAGCTGTGATTCTTGCTTTTAAATCATCAATGTCTGTCACCCGCGTACAAAAAAGAAAAAACTTGTCAAAACTTGCTATCATAAAAAACTTAATGAGTTTCTCTGTAAAATGGGACAACACTGGAATTTCTACACTTCATGGTTGACTTTTAATAACAGCCAAAAATTGTACAGATAATTCTCGGACACCCTGTATATATAAAATGCAGTATAAAATAATGAGAACCCATTTTCATATTATATCATATTAAGATAGTAATTATATTCATGAATTTTTCTACATTATTAATCACCAAATTACACTACGTCATGACTACATCACAATACCACTTACTTTTAGAACAGTGAAGTTAAGCTATGTTGATTTAGTTAAGCAGTTGGATGGGGGGCCGTCGTCAGCGCTCAGATGACGTGCCAATTAGGGTTTCTCGTTTTCAGGGGTTTTCATTATCCCGGTTTTCCGGAACAAAAAAATAATGATAATAAAGTCTTAAAATGTTTTAGCATTAGATAAAATTAGATTACTTAATTAATATTAAATATAAATATATAAATATTTTAACAACAATAATAAATATAATAAAGTTTAGAGCCTAGGCCGAGTTTCAAACACTGCAGAAACATAAATATGGTATATAGCCTAGGCGGCTATGCCTACAATGCTAATTTGCAGCTTTGCACTTCAGCAAAAATAAATTATATTATAGTGTAATTTATACAAACAACTTTTATATACTTCTAATTTCTAGTAAAAAAAATATCAACAGCAAAAGGTTTGAATTGAATTGAAAATAACCCAAATTAAAATCCACTTAAGGAAATCAAATGATTGGCTTTCAGTCCGAGTCAGTCATCAAAAATACCAGTCATATTACACATGCACAATTGCATATCATCATACAGGGCATATTATAGGCATTACAGTATTCGAGTTGTACATTGTACAACGCAACGTGATTGTGCTATTATAAATTTGTCATCATCGTCTTTATGTTTATATTTTCTAGATACAATAGTAAATTAACATAAAACTATTTCGAATGACCCTGGAAATCTCAGATTTGCTGCGCTTGTCCGGGATTTAAGATTATCATTTTCCGCCCGGGATCCCTGCCCGGTTGAGAAACCCTAGTCCCAATCCTTAGATAGTTGAATTCCATGAAAAGCTGTAAGTCCCCTCCGTTACATGACCTTATTAAGGAGGGTCAAAATGGGGCAACAAGCTTGATCTTCGTCATAATGAACAATTCAGGCGGAAGCAAAACTAACGTTTTACTTAGGTTTTAACTATGAACTAAAGACAAAATCGACTACCGGAACAAAATCAATCCGAACAATGTTGACATGAATAATGTCGATACTAAAAAGTTAGGTCAAATTAACTCAGGTTAGATCCTGTTGGGTTAGGTTACATTATGCCCGGTTAGGTTACGCTAGGTTAGGTTAGTCTGCTTAGGTCACTCATTTTCATTGAAAATGTGAAATTAGTTTAAAATGTGAAATCTTTGCATAAGGTGATACTTGAATACTTGAAATGGGATACTTGCATAAGAGCAAACATCGACATTACAAAATTCGATTTTGTTCTTGTAACGCGACAAAAATATATTATTCTGGAATGTTCGTTCGTAATCACATTAAATTCGGCAATTAATATTTTAAAATAGAATTCTCAGTAATTCACTTTTGATAATAAATTTTTTATTCAAAACGAAATGCCTTATTTAAAAAAAAAAAAATATATATATATATATACATGCACACAACGCATGTCTAAATTTACAAGTAAATTCTTGAAATTATCTTAATGCTAAAAACATCAGTCCCTATTAACCATTAATTTCATTGTATTGAACTCAATGAAGCTCTAAAATCATCTTGCTCGTCCTAAATCAGGCACCTTATATATATATATATATATATATTTTTTTTTTTAATTGGAGTTGTTTAACCTCCTTCGCAACATCTAAGGTCATATGACGGAGGGGACCTACAACTTTACGTGGGATCGAACCACGGGTCGCTACATAATCTGGGCGCGGAGGACGGTCTCCCATCCAATTACTACCCAGACCCAATATCGCTTAACTTCGCTGATCTCCCGGAAGCGGCGCGACATCGGCCACGGCGTAGCCCTATATATATATATATATATATATATATATATATATATATAAAACCTAATGTGAAAATTTGTGGGATGGTATCTTTATTAAATTTTCAGTCACTGATAACCATCAATGGAACCCTGACATTTGTATCAATAATTGATTATAATTATTTAAACAGCCTCCGCAAATTATTGAAAATTAAACTCTATGAAAATTATATATAGTATATATATATATATATATATATATATATATATAAGGCAGTTTCGAAAAATCGAAATTTATGATGGCTCAACGCACACATACTAAAAACGTAATATGTCATGAATAAAGACTTCATGCAAAATATTAAGACAAGAGCTTATTGTTATCCCACCCCTCAATGCATATCTATTTTACCCCTCATGAGAAAATTTTCATTTTTCTGGCAAATATATTTATTTATTTTGTGATGTCCTCTTAAATTTGGTATATAAAATTCATAAATAAAATTGAAAGATAAGTAGGTCATTTTCAGGAATGGTCCAGTAACCCCCCTATATTCTTTAGAGAGAATTCTAGAAAATTCTTCCTTCAGGATAACTATTCTAGAATTTCCATTTTTTCCCTTTATGGATTATATGATGTTTTATTTGCTTTTTCATCTATAATTACTGATATTTTCACAAGTTTACTGTTCTAGAAAGGTTACTTCATGTTACTTTACAACTTTCTTACAGTAATCAAGTCATAATATAATTTAGGTGAGTGATTAATGATTATATTATATTATTATTAAGACTAACAGGTGGTAAAACTTTTTCCCTCAGAATTATGGCAAAAACCAGAAACAAGTGTGAAGTCTGGTTGGTCGGACAAGTGCTGGAAGAGGGTTTTTCTGAGAAGCAGCTTCCAACTAACAGTGATGTCCTTAAACGTCTTTTTTATCACATTAAGGTGGGAAAGCAAAATGTCTCTGTAGCTTGCGCAACTGTAGCCAACGAAGTTATTGCTATGTGGGAAAAAGCCTCCTTAATTACATCCCACAAGCCTTATATTGTCTCAAAGCTTAAAAGGCTTTACAATAAGCATGAAGGGCTGGTCAAGAACCGAACTCGACGAACTCCTACCCAAGAGAAGAATGAAGCAGAATTTGTCACCAGCTTAAAGAAGCTTTTCGATGTAGCTCATTCAGAAGTGGAAACAGAAATAAAATTGCAGGAGGATAAAGATTTTCTTAAGGATCATAGGAACGATCGGAAAATGATTATGGGTCCAGAAGACAAGGAGTTTTCAAGAAAGGCAAAAGCACGACAGATAAGCATGGAAAGAATGGAAAAACTTCGCAGGAAATCAAAGGAAGAAATGAGGCAATTGACAAAGGTTGTGGATCTCAACCAATGTGAAAATTCCGGTTCAGGAGGAAGTGAAGAATCATCTGGTGATGAATTGTTCTACAGAGCACTCTCATCATCATCTTCAAAAAAGGAGAAGCTTGAACCAGGTGTAATTGTTAGGGACAAAAAGTTCTTGGCTGCTCTGGACCGCACTGGAACATCTGCAAGAGCTGCTATGCACATTGTGGCACCTGCCCTTTCAGCTGCTGGAGTGGAAATTGAAGAGATCACACTTTCATCATCCTCTATCTACAGGTCTCGGCGATCAACACGGATGCAGATGGGAGAAGACATTAAAGCCAGTTTCCAACCAAATACCCCTTTAATAATTCATTTTGATGGAAAGCTTCTTCCATCCATGCATGGGGGTAAGATTGATGTAATGCCCATTGTTGTGACTGGTGCAGGCGAATTAGAAAAATTACTGTCTATTCCAAAGCTTATTTCTGGAACGGGAGAAGAAATGGGGAGAGCAGTTTTAGATGTCTTGAAGCAATGGCCACAAGTAAATGAGTGGGTAGCAGGCCTTTGTTTTGATACTACTGCAAGCAATACAGGTATCCATGCTGGGGCTTGTACCATCATCCAAAAGGCCCTTCAGAGATCACTCCTTTTTCTGGCATGCCGCCACCATATCCACGAGCTTCTTATCACTGCAGTTTTTGACATGTTTTTCTCTTCTTCGGGTCCACAAATTCCCTTATTCAATCGATTCAGAGATTGTTGGGATAACATTGATCAGCAGAATTACAAGCCCTATGAACCCAATGATCTCACCTCAGAATCTTTAGATCATTGGATCTTGAAGCACAGAGACAAGCTTATTTCTTTCATCAACTCCAAACTTCAAGAGGGCCACACTCGAGGTGACTACAGGGAATACTTAGAACTTGCACTTATCTTCCTTGGTTGTCCAATGCCTAAAACAAATAAAGGCTCTGATAGCAGATTCCACTACCCAGGAGCTTACAGCAGAGCTAGATGGATGGGAAAGGGCATCTATTCCTTAAAAATTTACTTATTTAGGAACCAATTCCTTCTCACCCCTCATGAAAAACAAGCTCTGATACGAATAAACGCCTTTTCAGTGACAGTTTATCTTCAAGCTTGATAAGGAAGTGGGTGCTACAGCCCTCAAAAAACTTCAGAACCATGGTTGGTACTTGAGTGAGGATCTTGTAGGATTTGGCTTTTTCTCAAACCTCGTGACTGAAGATGATAAGGTTCTAATGCTCCACAACCTTCACCACGCGCCTCCTCGAAAAGTGAGGGCAAGAAAGGTGGACCCCCGAATGTTGCAAAACCCCAATGACTTAAAGATTACCAGTTTTGTCACAACTCAAACACAAGACTTCTTCAAGTGTTTGAAAATAGAAATTCCCAAGAAACTTGAAGACATTGAGGAGCACCGTAATCGGGTCATGGCAGTCAAAGTAATCAACGACTGTGCTGAACGAGGAGTCAAACTGGCTACAGAGTTTAATGAGAAGCTCACAAAGAGTGAGGAAGAGAGACAACTGGCCTTTCAAATCATTGAAAATCAGAGAAAGGAGGTCCCTCAGCCACTGAAATCCCTATATTCTTAATCAATATATGTCTTAAATAGAATTTAAGTCGCTTTGTTTTAAAACATATTTTTCGTTCAGTCTTATATTTGCTCTAATTATCCATTAATGTAAAAGAAGTGCCATCTGGGGGGTAAATTATAAAGTTGAAGAAATCCTTGTTCCACATTAATGCCCTTGTTCCTTTCGACCAGATAGACATGTCAGCAAACGTTTGGTCAAATATGAGAATATTTAGGGGTCCCGAGATTTAATGACTTATAAAAATTTTCCAATGAATAGGCGCGCTTAGAACATCAATGATCAACTCAACTCTTGAGTTGCAACTTATGAAAAAATTTCTTCTTATTTAAGAAATTTTTGGTGTTAATAGAGTACAAAAACAATCTTAGATCATTATTTCAGAGAAAATTATTAATAAGGAAAACAAAAATTTTGGATAAAATATATTATCCTTAATTGGTCAACTCTAAATTAAAGGCTTTGCCTAATTGGCTTGAACCTTTTAGTTATCCTTTTTATCTCCTAATTTAACTGGTTTATTTTACTATTTCAGAAATTTAATTTTTTAAACTAAAAATGGCTACTCGTTCTAAAACTAAAGTTTGGCTCATTGGCCATTTATATAAAGATATACTTTGTTGCCGCTTACCTACAAAACTGCAAGTTTTGCAAAAATATTTCTTCCATCAAAAAGAGGAAAAATTGGGACGAAGAAGATCCATTAATCTTTGCTTAGATGAAGTGATGACCTACTGGGAGAAAGCCAGGATTCCCACAATGCGTAGAGACAGTGCCATCCGAAAGATTGACTCTTTAATAAGCTGTTATGATAAATTGCTGAAAAACAGAAAAAGGCCCGAGGAAAAATGCCGTATTGAAGAAGCTATGTTTAAAGATGAAATTAAGGCTGAAATTCTTGATATTGGTCACTCTAATGCCCTTTTGATGATGTCAAATGAAGAAGACAAGCTTTTCTACTTAAGCCAGCAAGAAGATCCTACACAAAGTAGCATGGGTACAGTAGACCAAATTCTTGCAAAAAGAGAGAAAAGAAGGCTTCATCGTGAAGAATTAGAGTGTGAAAGAGCCCCCAGAGAGCAGAAGCGATCTAAAAGATCATTCTTGCCTGCCAATAGAGATGATTTCACATCGTCATCATCATCATCACCATCAACTAATGACGACAACCTTGAAATGAATTTTCAAGGTCCCTCTGAAGAGCAATTTAAAAAGAAAATGTTGGCTCCTAAAAAGTCAAAGCCTATTGACAAAAATGTTGTAGCAGCCTATGATAGAATGAATCTTTCCAATCGAGATGCAGCTATGTCTTATGCTGTTGTTGCTCAGTCTTTGGGCCATAATTTGGAAAACATTACAGTGTCAAAATCTACTATGCTTCGAACTCGTCAAAAGTTACGCAAAGAAATAGCAACAGAATATCAAGAGCAAGCATTTTGTCCTGGAGAGCCTTTAGTTCTTCATTGGGATGGAAAAATGCTCCCAGAGATATCAGGTTAGTTTTTTGTCTGATTAATTTAGCATATTTATATTTTATCTCTCAGGTGAAAAACTTAGTTGTGGGTCTGGTTTTCACACCTAGGCAATGTGTTATTATCTGGTTGGTTTTAATTAAACATTTTGATAGCTAAATTTCTATTTAATTAGGTTACATTTCACTGTCTGAAGCTAGTTTTCACAATCTACACCATTTTACCTTCAAATTAAAATAACTCAAGTTCAAATTAAAATAAATCAAGTTTAATTTAAAATAAGTCGTTTAATTTAAAATAAATCAAGTTTAATTTAAAATAAATCAAGTTTAATTTAAAATAAGTCAAGTTTAATTTAAAATAACTCGTTTAATTTAAAATTATATATTATATATATATAAATTATAATATATATAAATATATTAAATATAAAATAAAATATTAAATATATAATATATATATATAAAATAAAATATTAAAAATAAATATATATAAATTATATATAAATTATATATTTTAACTTTTTCTTGCAGGCGAAGGAAGAACGGAAAGGATTGCAGTGTTAGTCAGTGGGAATGGTGAAGAGAAATTGCTGGGAATTCCTAAAGTCACTGCTGGCACGGGTACGGAGATGGCTCGTGTTTGCATTTCTCTCCTGCAAGAACATGATATGACCCAGAGAATTATTGGGCTGTCATTTGACACAACAGCATCCAATACCGGAATCCATGCTGGAGCTTGCACTAAAATTGAACAAGAACTTGGAAAAGAGCTTTTATATTTAGCCTGCAGACACCATATTTATGAGATTGGCCTATCTCAAGTCTTCCGGACTTCTATGGGCCATTCCTCTGAACCTGATATTCCAATCTTCAAAAGATTCAAAACTCAATGGGATTTTATGGATCATTCTCAAATCACAACTGCTGTTGATTCCCAAAGCTGCAGAATAATTGAAAGAGTTCAAGATTTAAAAAATCAAACAGTCTTAATCATGAAGGAGGCACTCAACTCTAAACAGCCAAGAGATGATTATAAAGAATTTTTTCAACTTGTTCTCTTGTTTTTTGGAGAAGAAAGCATTTCTAATACTCCCTTGAAGATACCTGGAGCGTACCATCATGCAAGATGGATGGCAAAAGGAATTTATGCATTTAAGCTTTTTCTTCTCCAAAATCAATTTAAGATGACTAAAAAAGAACTTGATGCAATAACAGAAATTTTTTTATTTGTTGCATTGGTATACGCAAAATCTTGGGCAAAAGCTTCTCAACCAGAGGAAGCCCCAAATGTTGATCTTAAATTTTTGCAAGCAAGATCTTGCAATAATGGAGGAAAATTCTTTGATATCAAGTGTTATCAAGCAAGCCCAAAATGCCATTAAACGACATCTGTGGTACCTCTCAGAAACACTTGTTGGATTAAGCTTCTTTGACAAAAGCATATCCCTTGAAGAAAAGGAGCAAATGCGAAATAATATCAAAATGCCTCCAAGAAATAAGGGACTGAAACGTTTAGAGGCAAAGGTAACCCTAGCTTCTTTTAAAGAAAAAAGGATTTCTGATTTTGTTACTTCAAGGACTAAATCTCTTTTTGATGCTCTACATCTCAATTCTCTCTTCACTGAAAATTCTGCATCAACATGGGGAATAGATCCTGAGTACCAAAGAGGCTGTGCTAGAGTTCGTGCCCTTAGAGTGACAAATGACACAGCTGAGCGGGGTGTTGCATTGATTGAAAAATTTAATCAAGCAGTGACAACTAAAGAAGAGGACAAACAATACCTGCTCAAAACAGTTTTCAAGAATCGTAAAGAATTTCCAACAAAAAATAAAGCAGAACTTATGAAAATGAGGAAAAACTAATTTTTTCAGCATTAAAAGGAAAAGTGCAATTTTCTCGGGACCCCTAAAACTTGACGTAGAGGTTTCAAATTTTGTAATTTGATTAAGGTAAGCAAACGGAATAACATTACTCATGTGGAACAAAGATTTTTAAACCTTCATTTTTTTGGTCCACACTAATATATATATATATAACGTAAAGAACGACGCTTTGTATAGGAGAATTATCCGCGCAAGATGAGAGCGAAAGAATGAAACAAATGAAAAAATGAGGTAACTACCCGGGAATCGAACCCGGGATCTTCCGATTGCCGGTCAGATATGATAACCATTACACCACGGGCCTCACCCAATCAAATGTCGTAATTCCTCTACATGCGCGCAGAAACCAATGCCCCAAAGGGGCACCTCCCGCATGCCGTAACATTATATACATTATAACTGCAAACACGCAGTATAATTAACGTAAAGAACGACGCTTTGTATCGGAGAATTATCCGCGCAAGATGAGAGCGAAAGAACGAAACAAATGAAAAAATGAGGTAACCACCCGGGAATCGAACCCGGGATCTTCCGTTCGTTCTTTACGTTAATTATACTGCGTGTTTGCAGTTATAATGTATATATATATATATATATATATATTATATATATATATATATATATATAACACCCTCCGAAAGCAACGGAATAAACATGTGGTACCGTCTTCTTGAAACGTTATGTCCTCCAGGTGAAGTTTTCATTCCGAAACAAAGACAGAAGGTTCTTACCTAAGATGAATGTGTAATTATGTGAATTAAGACGAACACAGGGTAAGATTTTTCAGAGTATCAAATGCCTGCCCACACCTTAACAGCAGACCACAGAATTTTACATTGGGTTGCACCAATTTTGGATTGAACATATTACTACAGGTTCTCCATACCCAGATCCGTCCTCCTGAAGCAAATTGCTGCAATGTGATTCATCTGAGAAGACAAAAGAATTCCGAAACTGATCAGACTTGTAATTCATGTGCATTGAGCACTCGTATCGTTTCCTCTTATTAGTCTCAGAGAACGTTCTGCATAGATCGTCCTACATAGAGATGGGTAAAGAGGACGTGTAGGTAGATGGAAGCCATTGCTAATAAGACATTTTATATATATATATATATATATATATATATATATATATATATATATATAATATATATATATATATATTGATAGAGTGAATCACAATATTTTATTTAAGATAGGGAACTTTCACTGTGCATATTAAATATAATTAAATTTTGGTATAACGACCAGTCGTTTACGAATAGATAGGGCAATTACGTATAGGCCTTCGCGTGGGCAATTCGTAAACATTTTGTTTTCTCTGTGGAAACTTGTTATTTAGACCAAGTTGAGTTTTTTAAGCCACGGCACCAAGTTTTTGGCATCAACATATTTCGGCCAGTTTTATGCAAATTAAGAATTACGTCATAATACCTACTGTTAAGAACCATGTATGGGACTTATCAGGGCCGTTTCCTGGCATAAGCAGACTAAGCGGCCGCTTAGGGCTCCGCTGCCACTAGGGGGACCCTAGACAGGCTCCCAGGTCATACCTCAGTGGGCAAGAATAGGAATATAGCTGAAGTTATTATTAATATTATTATTATTATTATTATTATTATTATTGCCATATTAATTAAAGTTTTTGTATGAGATAAATGTGATAAAACGGAGACAAACGAAACGTTTTGGTCGTTATGTGCAAATAACTATTGTGAGATCTTATTTCTATATTATTTAACTTTATTCTTACTATATGATTATACTTTCCTAAATGATTAATTTTTCTAGTATTGTAAAACATTATTTCACTAATTTACTAATTATTAAGAGATTTTGTAACACTTTAAGACCTAGGATTATTTTCGTTATGTTTTCAAGTTTATTAATTCTTTTCTCATCTTTTTCAGATAATGTGAATTTTGTTGGTTAAAACCTAAATGGTCTGATTATTTGAATGTATTTCATTAACGTTACAATTATAACAATTATTATTATTATTATTATTATTATTATTATTATTATATTATCATTATTATCATGATTATTATTATTTAGCAGATTAGTTGTGGTTAACTAGATGTGACTTCGTGCATCTTGGAAAATGAAACAAAATTATCCATCAGGAGCTGAAAAACGGAAAAAGAAGAAAATAGAGGAGGAGAAGCTTTCCAGTAGCACAGGTGAGATGTGCCACTTGTATATTCTTATGATTACAGTTCAGGCAACTAGGTTAGGTAGACCATCAAGCTAGGCAAGTGCTCAGGAATCGTGTAGAGTAAGCTAGTCTCTGTAATATTTATAATATTTCGAAATGTGAAATTTAATGGATCACATCACCTCAAATTCTGTTCACATAGATCAATTATTTTATCAAACAAGATAAGAAAGAGTATTTTAGCAAAAATTAACAGAATATGTAATGTTATGCTCTTCTCAGGAGCACTACTGAAATATTTGGAAAAGCCATCCTCAGCAAAGCCTGATGAGCATCATGAGCCAACAGCAGGACCATCCTCTATGCAACCTCAAACACCAGTAGAAGTAGAGCCTGATGAACCAACAAGTGGCCCATCTTCTGTTCAGCTTCAAACACCACACACAGGCATTTCTACTGAGCAACAAGAACCGAGATCTGCTCCACCGCTTGATCCGTATGACTGGCCAGTTGTCCTGTCAAATGCCTTGAAGACAGATCATGGTGTCTCGAGGACCATTTCAAATCAGTCCAGATTTCACATTCCCTAAAAGAGAGGACGGTAGAAGCGTTCATCACCATTACATGTACAGAACATTAATTAATGGGGAAAAAATAAAGCGAAGCTGGCTGATGTACTCTAGAAGGAATGATGCTCTTTATTGCTTCTGCTGCAAGTTGTTTTCAAGGAAGTCGTACAAACTAATTACGGATGGACTTTCAGACTGGATAAACGTTGGTTCGCTTCTGAAAGGCCATGAAAATAGTTCAGAACATGCAGATAACATGGCAGCATGGAAGGATCTGGAACTGCGGCTAAAAACTGGGAGGACCATTGACCAAACTGAAATGTCATTAATGGAGGTAGAGCGAAGACGTTGGCGAAATGTTCTCACACGTCTTGTAAGTATAATCTAATCACTGGCAGAGAGAAACCTTGCTTTCAGGGGGTCTTCCTCTACATTGTACAATCGAGACAATGGCAACTTCTTGAAGGAGGTTGAGCTGCTTGCCAAATTTGATCCAGTGATGAAACAACACATCAGCAGAGTCGAAAGTGGCCAATTCAAGTTATCTAGGAAACATTATTCAAAATGAGCTCATTGGGTCCATTAGTGAGAAGATCTTGGATGCCATTGTTGCAGAAATAAAAGAAGCTAAATATTACTCACTCATTTTAGACTGCACTCCAGAGTCCAGACATAAGCCACCAAGAACAGATGTCGATTATTATCAGAACTGTTAAAATGGGTGAAGTACCAGAAATAAAAGAATACTTCTTGGGCTTTCTTGAGGCTTCAGAAAGTACAGGCATGGGTTTATCAGTTCTGATTCTGAAGAGACTAGATGAACTGAATATTCACTTTGATGACTGCAGAGGACAGTCATATGACAACGGAGCGAACATGAAGGGCAAGAACAAAGGTGTTCAGGCAAGGTTATTAGAGAAGAACTGTCATGCACTCTATGTTCCATGTGGGGCTCACACTCTGAATCTTGTAGTGGCTGATGCAGCTAAAGCTTCCACAGATGCCATCAGCTTCTTTGGCAACGTACAAAAATTGTACAACCTTTTTGCAGCAGCTACACAGAGATGGACAATCCTAAAGAAGCACGTGAACATAGCACTCAAGTCTTGGAGTGAAACCAGGTGGGAGAGCCGGCTTAAGAGCATTGAGGCTGTGCGATACCAGAGCCACAACATCAGAGAGGCCCTGTTGGAAGTCAGAAACAATGCCACAGATGCCATAGCCAGGACTGAAACACAAGCACTTGCAGAGGAGGTACGGTCTTATCGCTTTCAGATTTGCACAATAGTATGGTATGACATTCTTCATGCAGTTAACCATGTGAGCAAACTTCTGCAGTCTCCTACAATGCAGTTTGATGTGGCAGTAAACCTCCTCACAAAAACAAAAGACTCACTCACCAGCTACAGAAACACAAGTTTTGTTGCAGCACAAGTCGTAGCTAGGGACATATGTGAGGAAATGAATGTGGAGGCTGTGCTGAAGGAGAAGAGGCTCAGATCCACACAAAAGCACTTTCCTTACGAAGCTCCTGACGAACCATTTACAGAAGCCTTAAAGAGGCTGGAAGTCAAATTTTTCAATGTGGTGGTGGATTGTGCCATCGGGTCAATAAATGAGAGATTCAAGACATTAGATGATGTGAGGGACATATTTGGGGTTCTCCTAAACTTCACCACAATGAACAAGGAAGACTTGTCCTGCAAGTGTGAAAAGCTCTCTAAGATAATGAGCTCTGGAGCTGACTCTGACATTGATGGAAGAGAACTGGCCCTCGAAATTAAGAACTTGCCCACTTTACCTTCACACAACATGACTGCATTGGAGCTTCTCCCCTTCATTCATCAGAAGCAACTGGAGGAACTATACCCCACTCTCTGGGTTGCACTAAGAATTGCCTGCACTCTACCTGTGACAGCCGAGAGGAGCTTCTCTAAGATGAAGCTAATCAAGAACTACCTCAGATCATCAATGGGGCAGGATCGCCTCAGTGGCCTTGGCATCATAAGCATCAACCAGGACGTTGGCAGGGAGATTTCATATGATGATGTTATTGATGATTTCGCCCAGAAAAAATCTAGGAGGCAAAAATTTTGAAGATACAAACTGTTCTGTGTAACTGTTAGCTATTACACGATTGTATCGTAGAGTTAGTAATTGTTTGGTAGTTGATAGTTGCATTAGTTTTTTATATAGTTCTGTGTCATTTATTCTAAATAATGTATAAGCTAATTTTCAGGAATTTCATGAAGAGTATTTTTTCTGTTTGTCTTCTGAAAGTACATATTTGTTTTTTTGGACATAAATGTTTCATTAAAATTGTTTCATAATTGTTTTTTATTAACACAGCCATTTTTTGTATGTGTGTGCTGAGGTGATGCAGTAAGGCGTGAGTTGGTGGATGGAGGGGTGGGGCCTGAAATGGGTATACTGCTTAGAGCCCCCTAATGGCTAGAAACGGCCCTGAACATAACAGAAGATGTAGCATACTATTGATACTAATTTACTAATGCTAGACTATAGCAGGAAAGTTTAGTTTTGCAAAACAATAATGCAAAATACTAAAGAAATTAATCAAATGAGTTATTGTTCATGGCAATGATAATTGAAATTTATTAGCTAAATATACAAACTTAAGAACTATTATTCAAAAGATCTTTATTGGCCTTTAAGAAAACAAGCTTCTCAAAAGTTGCATCTAAGAGCGAGCCTCGTTTCGGACGCAGTATATCCTTTCCTACTGAAAAAACCCGCTCAGCAGCGGCCCTAGATGGTATGGAAGTGTTAAGTTTAATAAACATATTTTTAAAGTTAGTGGATGGGAAGGATGCAGAGCTAACGTGCCGTGAAGGCCCAGATGAGAGGAATGACAAAACCTCTGTTGAACTTAGGTCCCTCCCTGCTCCAGGGTTCTTCGCCTTTTTACTTTGACAGTGCTGTCAGTGTAGGGGGAGAGGGTAGATGGGGGTAGGCTGCCAGCATGCCAACGGCCAACATGCACACCTCGCTCATAGTGAAGGGACAAATTTTTAACGGTTAATGAATAATGAGCGAGGATCGAAAGAAACTAATTGCGAGCTACGATAAAAAAGTAACGAGTAACGACTAACGAATGTATTTCCCTAAAAAAGTAACGTCGTTACTGAAAGAGTTACTTGATTTGAAATGTAACGCCGTTACCGCTACCGTTACTAAAAAAGTACCGCGTTACGTAACGGCCGTTACTTGTAACGTGTTACTGCCCAGCTCTGCCTATCACTTTTGTTTATAACAGTATGCAGGATGCAGAGCCATTGACACCAAATCATTTTCTTTGTGGTAAATGATTAACATCAAGCCCCAGTTTGCCAGAAGACTTGCAGCCTATCCAGAGCACTCAAGGAGAGTTAACCAGAAGGTTCAAGTACCTTGAAGAGCTACAAGATCAGTTATGGAAGAGGTGGCAGATGGAATACTTGCCAGAACTCAATTATTACCCATCAGGCAATGTAAAGGGCTCCAATGCAAATTGTATCAAGGTGGGAGAAGTGGTAATGATTGGGGATGAAAGACCAAGGCAATGCTGGAAGCTTGGCATAATTGAAGAGTTGTTTGTTGGCAAAGACAATTTAGTTAGGTCTGCACTAGTAAAGACTTCAGGAGGAAAATTAAAGAGATCTATACAAAAACTCTGCTTTAGAAATCAGCAAAAACACAGATAGTCAAGATGAAACATTTGAGTTACAGCCCCATGGAGAAGGCTTGGCTAAATTTGCAGAAGGTAATGACAACAATGCCTCTTCGGTGGGGAGTGTTAGAAAATCTAGAAGAGGAAGAACCATTGTTGTCCAAGGCGATATGATGACTAAGCTGATTGATGCAGCATTGCTTGTATATATTAAGTTAAGGTGTGTGTATATCCATCTCATAATTGTAAGGTTAGTGAAAAATTCACTTAATTTAGAGCTAGCATTTTTGGGCTCTTGTGGCATCATTGTTTGGGCACTCTTGTGGCATCATTTTTTTGGGGGGCACTGTGCGTCTTTCCTACTCGTTTGTTGAATGAGGCACTTACAGGGCGTGGTCTTATAGAGAGCTCTCTTGCAATTCAGTTTGGTTGTTTAGATACAAGATTGTTGCATCGTGCAATGGTGCAGGTTATGTTGTCGTTGCAAGGTTTAGAAAGAAGACCATAAATAGTGCCTCTTTTGTTTTTTATCTTAATTTTATGCAACTGAGGCCTAAGGTAGGCCCACATCGAGTCAGCAACCCTGAGGTAGGACCTAATAAGACCTCCAAGTCCGTAAATTTTTAGTCTAGCTTAACTTGGGCTGTAGGTTAAACTGACCCTTCAGAGCTTGGCCGTTCACGGCTCAGCTGGGATTCTGAACCCAATAAAATAAAAAATAACAATATATATATATATATATATATATATTATATATATATCATACGTATATAAGGCAGATGTTTTGATGCATATCTGGCAAATGATCAGCTAATGGGGTTGGGAGCCCCCCAAAAAAAAATCTTGTCTAGGGCCCCCAAAATGCGAGAAACGGCCCTGGGACTTATCGTTACTAAATAAGCTAAAGTTCTCTTCATTTTTGGGATTTCTTCATTGAAACTTGTCATATAGTACTTATATGGTACCTATTTACGCACATTTTTATGCAAATTAAGAATGACGTCATGAGATAATTGTATGAAACATATTTGACCATCGTTCGAAATGGAATTTGCTAGAGTTTTAGCAATGTGGTAATTTGCTGTACTATCGTTTGGATTGTGTGTATATCAATTGTTTGTCTTGTGCTTGGAGATGAGTGGAAACTTATTGGGATATTGAATGTATTATGTTGTTCTGGTAATTATCTATGACTGAACAGAAGCACACATGGACTCAGTCATATACATACATTGCACCTGTTCACTAAGATAGTATCAGACGTAAAGATACAACAGTGGCGACGAGATAATGCCGGATGCAAATTAGAAATTAAATTATTGCCTCATACAGGAGTGAAAGGAAGCCCCAGTTCAAGTTTCACTGAATGGCGTCACGAACAACCTAGGGGGCTAAAGTCTATACTGCAGTCAATATAGCCTTCTGTCAAAAACATTGCATTTGACGAAATACGTACATTTAAATGTTCAACCAAATAATGTCTGCTCTGATGGAGTGGGGCGGTGAGTTAGATGTCCAGGAGTCCAACATCGCCCTCATCAGCAGCATCGTCCAGTGTTACATTTCTGTTCCCACATGTTTCTTCACAAGCAGTACAGGTATCAATACACGTCAGATTATGTTTCTTGCAGGAACAATTTGTGCTGGTACAATTTGTTTTGCAACTCCATCTTACAAGTTGCAGCACAGCCTTAGGTGCAAGCAAAAGTGTTGTTGGCACAGGAAGAAGCTTGTCACCCTCTTGGCACCATCCATGAGATGTTAGACTTGGAAGATTTGGAGGGGGAACACCACAACATTTCCACACCAATGCAATGTAGTTTGCTCTATTAATCTTCTGTAACAGAGCGGATTTTGTAGGTGGCAATTTCTCATCAGTATACGGGCACTTGCTTAAAGAGAAACCAGCGCATTTCTTTCACTGAAGAAATTGCTGTTCCAGGTACATAGAGTTGATATATGAAACGTTCCACTGCACTGATATTATCTTCTCTCAGATTCTGTTCCTTTCCAAGATTACCAAATGTTTCCAGTATCTGGTCATCAGATTTCTGTAGTGCATTCCAGCACGAAATTTTGGATTTCCTGCAAAGCGTTCCACTTTGATCACAACCGCTAAGGGCATGGAATCCTGGAAGTATTGAAGCTTGCTTCTCTCCTAGAGCATTGTATATGGGTCCTAAATGAATGACTGAGCGCTTACTCCCAGTTCCTACGATCACTGTTACGTCAGCACATAGATCTGGATAGCACCACAGCACTAGGACTAACGCATCCGTGTCTGAACTCTGAATACATATTGATGTAGCACCTCTGTAGGTTGCATCCAGCGCATGAAGCAGCATCCTTGTATCCGCCTCTTCTTGTGTACTGTGTAGATTATCCACTGACAGCTTGTTTGACTTGCATTCATCTTTAAGTGCTGTCACAAATATCTTATTAGACTCTTCATGACGCTTAAGGATGTGTGATGCCAGGTAAAGAGCCAGCTGTTGTTTGTTGTCTTGGTTATTCAGAAACTGATACAGGGTTACCTTTTCAATGACAGCATCATCTGCTATGTTGTAAGCAACACTTCTGCGACCTCCCTGACGTACTTTGCGTGTCCGTTCTTTCAGGGAATTTTCAATGTCGTAGCGGTCAAAGACAACATGGACCTCATCAAAGTTGTTACTCTTGCATCCCACAATATGCAGAAAATGGTCGGCAAGATCCCGGGCTGCCCTCACCCACGTCGGCTTTCCCATAGACTGAACTACAGCCATGCCATGTATGATTGTGACTCGACTACAATTGTGCTACTGGTGCTCCTCTGATGAGTTGGTTGGTTCATGTAGAGGAAGACCTTCCAAAATTGTCATCAGCTTGCTCTTGCCGACACAAGATCGCAGATTACCATCTAGCGTGAAGAGTGAGCGAGGGAACACTGCAAACTCAAATTCACCTATGCTTTCCTTGAGGTCTATTTCAGGCCGGGACAATATTACCACCAGGAAATGGGAAAACAGGGCTCTGTTATCCTTCATGCAGCAACACTAGTAGCTGAAACACTCTTCTTTTACTTTCTTGCAGTCTTCCATGTCTCTAGATTTACTTTCGTCATAGGACTCCAGATGCTTAATGTCCTATCAACAAGCGGCTCTTGCACAAACTTGGCAAATAATTCCTGCCCGACACTATCTTGCTACATCATTGCTTCCTTCACTTGATCTGACATGATTGCTTTTGTTATAATATTCACAAGCTCATCTTCAGTAATCAGGAAGGGGTCATTCTTCTTCAGCACTTCTCTGACTTTCATGACATTTTGTTCATAACGTTCCAGGCAAGCATCTGTCAAGAGGTGCAAGGAGCTTTGCAGTGGTTATTTCACCCAGGTCTGGAGCGCGCAATGTGGAGAGCGCAAGATGTCTTTGAGCAACATCTTGGCACATTGAAAAATAACTTTCACTTCATCATCTGTGTCAGGTTTACTGACAGCAGCTTCAATAGCAGCTACTTTATCCGCACTCATACAGAACCGATCTGGCTCATTGCGATGAAGTGCACGGATGAAGTCAATGTCTTCAACGTTTTCTGCGATCAAACGTCGGACATCCTTACGAGAAGGTGCAATATCACATTCGTGCTCTTCTAAGATGGTCAAGTAAGCTGTGTGAGCAGTATCCATGGATAGAATTTTGCCTTGCCCAAGCAGTTTTGATGATGTTGAGATATTCGACCTTGGCCGCAATAACTTTTTGATTTATGGGTTTTTTCCTTTGTAGCTGTATTTGAACTCGTCGAACCACGGACAACATTACTTTGCCAACAAGATCGATGGTATTTGACATCAATGGAAAGGGCATTTTCTGGTTTGATGGCGCTACTTAGATGTACTTTGTAGATATCTTTATCACAACTTGCTACATATTCACTCTGGATGGCATGGACAGGTTCTTTCTCCTTATGTTTTTGACAGAAAAAGCAAATGCTGTTGTCGTATCTGGCAGTGAATGCTCGTGAAAGGCGCTGTTTCTGAGATGTTCCTGCAGTATCGGGATCTTAAATGGGTGACGAGGTTAATGGCCGTCCCGTTGTTCGCGATAGAACATTGATGTCCTTGGAAGAAATTGCTTCTTGGTATCTTGCTTTAGCCCTGGAAAATTTCTGCGAGCTCACAACTATTTTCCTGCAACCCGCATGATAAGTTGCACCATTACATACCAGTGTGTTTTCTGTGGCATACTCCAACCGTTTGCTAGCATCAAGAAGGGTGCTTTCACATATTTTTCTCGTTCTCTCACGTAATGGAGAATGTTTTTCAAGGAATTCTGACTGACCTTCTTCACAAGGGGCTTGCTTGTGACAGTTTGACATATAATGCACTTGCTGTAGTCATTCAGGAGTTCTATTCTTGGTCGTTTATGAGGAGGAGCAGCCATGACTACCTGAAAGAAATATAAGAGAATATAAGCAACAAATTTTATACAACAAAACAACAAACTTATAACAACAACAAAAAGAGAATATAAGCAAACATATAAGCAAAACAACCTAACAAACAAACCAAAGTAACAAAATAAACTAACAAATACACAAACATTAAACATATTTTCCATTTACGTACAACTGAGACATCCACGAAAAACAAGGACACAACACAATAAAGACACAATACCCTAAAAGACCCTGCAATTGCCATCGCAACCCACAAAAAACAGCTGCCCATATGCCCCTGGTTGGAAAGGAAGAGTACCAGATCGTTTCTTACCGTGGGAAATACATGCACACTCAACTTCAACAAGAATCAAACCCTTTTTTGAATCAAACATTATCAATACAACTTATAAGTCTGATGTACCACCCACTGTTATTAATATACTTACGTTATGACGTCATAGATCCTTTGAAACTAACAATTTCTATAAACAGTACATAAAATGATAAATAAAATAAAAAAAATCATGGATTAGGATTTAAAGTTTCAAAATGCCACTTTATTGTAAGAGTATGGGCAATATTGTGCTTAATAAGGGATTTATGACGTCATACTTCATTTGCATAGAAATACACTGAGACATGCTCCGAAAAATTGGTGCCGGGTCTCATTCGTTAGCTAATATTATAAACTTTATATTCCTGCAAAGAAAACAAAATGTTTACGAAATGCCGACGGGAAACCAATTACCCCTGCACTAAATGCATTGTCCGAGTGTTTTGGTTTCTCCTGCGGAGTGAGACAAGGCTCCTTGCCCTCTCTTCTGCTATTTAACCCTTAAAATCTACCCATTCGTAAAGGTTCGCAAGCAATACCCGGAGTAATGGGGTACACCAATACCTCTGGTAGGGTTTAAGGGTTAATGTGTATGTTAATGGTTTAATTGCTTCACTTAATGAGGCGAAAATTGGTTTTTGTATAGATAACATAAGGATAAATAATTTAGTTTGTGCCGATGATATGGTGTTAATAGGTCCTTCTGTTAAAGGATGGGGCTGTCTTCTAAAAATATACGAATTATATTCGCAGAATCATGATATTCTATTAAATGTTACAAACACTAAAGTTATGCAATTCCGTCCCAAAAGCTCTAATCAGTCAACTGATATTAATTTCAAAATGAGAGGCGAACCAATAGATGAAGCACAAGAATTTAAGTATTTGGGTCAAATTATCACCAGCTCCTTAAGTGATGACTCAGATATAAGAAAACAATATCGAAGCCTCTCTGCTGAAGCAAATATGATTATAAGGAACTTCCAATTCTGTAGTGAAGCTAAAGACATTCTCTTTCGTACCTTCTGGACTAATATACAGTATATGGTCAGCAACTCTGGGTGAATTCTAAAAAAGGTTCTGGCAAAACCCTAAATTTGCTTTATAACATAACTTTCAGATGGCAAAATGGTCGAGTGCAGAGCAATTGCATAATATTGCATAATGTTGCACAATATTGCAAGGCATTCCCCATTAGCCCTGTTCAAAAATCAACTTTTTCTTATTTTCATAGGTTTCTGTACTTTTTCCCATGCTTTTTGACCTGAAAAGGCCGAAAATCACAACCATTTTGACCTAGGTTGTTGGGAAGCATTGCCGCATGGAGCTTTAATTTTTCTGCCTTGAAATCGGCCAAAAGCACCAGTTCCGGGGTCCCTTGAATCATGTTTTGCACTATAACTTTTTATCTAAACAAGATAGAGCAACAAAATAGGCACCAAATTAAAGTGTTTTTAATCCTCTTTCTAACTTATACAATTATGATAGTCTTGGAACAAGAAATGGCACATTGGTACATACAAAGATTTCAGAAATATCACAAAATTCGTTTTCTCACACTCAAGGCAGACAAGGCGCCTTATTCATGACACAAATTTGAGATTAACATTTTGTCACAAGTCTAATCGATCAAGAAGTGAAAGCATTACATGATGATTAATTTCATAATGACATTTACACAGTCAGTTGTTGAGAGTTTGTTTCTTGAAGCTGTCAAAGCGGCGTCTGTTGAACTCCACAGCTTGAAGAAGATAGTCCCTTTGCTTGGCATCTGTTGTTATGACATTTGCAAAGTCGCTCATCATCTTGACACCACGTTCAGCAATGTCATTCACCGCTTTCAGATTCTTAACATAGTCCAACGCTTTTCTGTAGTCCTCATTCTGTGGCCAAGACGTGACAGGTTCCAGAAGCCACTCGGATCCAATGTTCAGTGTGTCCAGCAGGAAATGTGATTCTGGGCCAATGAGATCAACCAGGGTGGTCTTAGCTGTGACTCTCTGGAATAGAGGCTTTCCTGTTCTGAAACTGTCTGGCTTCTCAGTGGCATGTAACTGGGCAGCAATGTCGTGCTTCAATGTGTCACTCAATCTACTGCTGAACAGGGCAAATGGCACGACTTCCTGCGTCAGGTACCATTTGTGGTTTTCCATCTTATTAAGTACTGCATCAGCAAGCTCTGGGTCAGTTTTCTTGTACTTCAACATGTCCTGGATTAGACTTAGATCATTCACGGGAGCATCTGCAGCAGACATTGACATCATCCATACAGGAGTGTAGAACAGCGCAAGGAAGGTGTTGAGTCTTTCCAGCTTTGATACAGTGTCTTCGTCGTACTCAAGTTGATCTGCAAACATCAGCATTTTCATGGAGTACAGGTTTCTGGCCATCCATCTGGCCTGATGAATGGCGCCTGGTCGACTCCAGTGAATACCTCGAGGAGGCGTTCCTCCAAGAACAATGACTGTCAGTTCAGCCATTTCCCTGTAGTCGGCTCTTGGAAGCCTTTCTGCTGTTTAGAATGTCTTGGAGTATTTCTTCACTGTTCTTCTTCTTTTCCTTCAGCCATTTGCTGTTGATAGCCAGCATCTTTGGGTTTTCCTTGGACAAGTCCGTCCAAACATCCTTCAGATGCTCAAACCAGGGATTATCTGGCCCCTTCACCTTCCCAAACAGCTTCTCCCAAACTGCTCCTACTAGGATTTCCAGGATGTGATGTCGACAGGCCAGATAAAACACCTTTTTGTTCAGCATTTTCTCTAGCAGTTTGGCAGCTCCTCTGTGAACTCCACTGTTACTGGATGTAGTGTCAAAAACAAGGGCAGTAACATTATCCGTAAGTTCCCATGTCTCCAGTAAATCCATTGAAGCCTCAGCCTGAGCTGTGCCAGAAGAATTGTCGATGACAGGTACTCCCAATAACTTTCCTTCAGTGTATGAAGGTGGACCAGACACTAGCACAGCTAAAGTCTCTGAGGTACTTCCAGGTTCACTGCCCAAGACATCTTTGAGCAACTTTCCATCCCAGTGTAAGGCAGCGTACTGTGGGGGGTTTTCACAAAACTTGGACATGTGACTCTGGCTGATATTATACCTGGACAGCATTCTGTTGCGACGTGTTGTTGAGGTTGAGATGACGAAGTTATCCAGATCAGCCCCTCCAGCTTTCAAGGTGGCAGAAACCATGGCAGTAACTTGATTGTCTGATAAACCAAGACGATCAGCTGTATTGCAGATGACATCACATTCCATGACCTTCCTTGGAAACGTCAAAGTCACACTAGTCACAGTGTCTTGATGGTGAGAACATCCAGGACGAGGCTGATGGTAATCCATGTCCTCTGTGTTAGCGTCGTTGTCAGTTGAGTCACCCCTGGTAATGTCATCCACATGAACAACTGCCTCTTGTTCTGCTGCAGCTGTAAAATAGTACATGTTAAGAGAGTAATTGTTAAGTACATGCTAAATATCGCAATGGAGTAAAACTTAAAACTTTTTGTGACGTTCAAAGTAATTAGTTTTACCTTGTTCTTGTCTATGCTGCAGTCTTTCATTCCTCGCTGCTTGCTGCAGGGATCTTGTCTCAAAAATCTTGTCATGACCAGACATATGACCTTTCCTCTCAGTCTTGGTCTTCGTAGAACCTGATATCCTCATCTTTCTTCTCTCTGGATAACAGTCTGTTGTTCTGTATTTCCTGGATTGCATCTGGAGCTCCTATATCGAACAGGCTGTCTAATTCCAGCACAAATGCTCCTCTTTTTCCTCCAGGGTTACTTGCTCTTCCTTTGCTTTTCACCAGAGCACGATGTTTCTCATGTAGTTTCATGAAGAGCTTCATTGCGTTGTACTTGGTCATTGTCTTGATCCTAGCCATCTGCCAGAATGGGATGATAGATTCAACTGTTTCATATGCAAGGTCTTGAACCATGGGCCTCCTGCATTTTCCGGTAAATTCTGAAGATTAAGGAAATACTGGAACGCCTGTCTGTTGGTGGGAAGCTGGGAACCACTGATAAAAGCTGAACGGTATCCAACCAGGAAAGTTTCAGTGAGAGATCTGGTAGATGGCCCAGTTGACACCTGCTTGTGGACAGTACGTGGAGGTTCTGAGATATCAACTGTGCGCCCACGGAGCTCCCTCAGCTCCTTGCTTAATGCCATTGTGAAGTTGTAACTTGTAGATGGTTTTCTAGATTCTGATTGAGTTTCTGTTATTTCCTGAAAAATGATAGATAATTATTATTATTATTATTATTATTATTAATTATTATTTATTATTATTATTATTATATTATTATATATTATTAATTTTATGCTCTTTCATTTGATACCTAATTTGTTGCTCTATCTTGTTTAGATCAAAAGTTAAAGTGCAAACATAATTCAAGGGACCCCGGAATTGGCGCTTTGGCCGATTTCAAGGCAGAAAATTTAAAGCTCCATGCGGCAATGCTTCCCAACATCCTAGGTCAAAATAGTTGTGATTTTCGGCTTTCTCAGGTCAAAAAGCATGCGAAATGTACAGAAACCTATGAAAATAAGAAAAAGTTGATTTTTAAACACGCCTAACCCCCCCATCCCCTTGGTGCCAACCCCCCCCTTGGCCCAACCCCCACCCTCCTTGGTGCCAACCCCCACCCCCCTTTGTTGCAAGACCCCAACCCCCTTTGTTGCAAAACCTCTTTGGGGAGAAGTTGAGACGGCCTCACCCCCCCAAAGGGGCATACCTAACCTGGGGGAACCTCTTTGGGGGAGAAGGTGTGACGGCCTCACCCCCCAAAGGGGAAAACCTAACCTAAGAGAGAGAGAGAGAGCAGGAGAGGACCCAGAGAAAGGATCTTCGCTTGGCGACAGCCAAGCGCATATGAGTCCTTCAGTCACCCCGCCGCTCTCTTATAGGGCCCCTAAACAGCCAGTTGGCTTAATCAGCCAGTGCCTCCGGGCATCATCAGCCAGTGCCTCCGGGTGTCATCATCCAGTGCCTCTGGGCATCATCGCCTCCGGGCACGAGTCCCGTGAGTCCTGTTGCTGGGTGCCCTAGGCATCACCCCGTCCGATTGCTGGGCGCCCCAGGCATCAGTCCTTCCGGTTGCTGGGGGCCCTAGCCATCAGCCAGGTGTCACAGTGCACGTTTATGCGCGCTAAAAAGATCCGGGTTCAGACCCATGGCGGGTCTCGTTACTCAGGGTACCCTAATGTTTCTCCGTAGGTCTAAGTCACTCTAAGGTGAGGCTAAAACAAATCGTACGGAAAATAAATCCCAACCGTAGGTCTAAGGCTGTCGTAAAACACTTCAATTCAAAAATAAAAAATAAATGAACAAATCCTACGGAAAATAAATCCCAACCGTGGGTCAAAGGCGGATGTTAAAACAACTCAATAATTGAGCAAATCGAGAAAATTAAATATAAAGTTCCAATTTCAGTTTCATAATTATAATATTTATAATTATGAATTCTTGCTGATTTAAAAAATAATAATTTTTTCCTATCCAGCTAAAATACGGGGAAACATATAGTTTATTCTATTTTTAAAGTAAAGTTTTAGGTCTATAACTTATTTTATATTTTTGTTAACTGTATTAAAAAAGGGAACATTTATTATTATTAATACTAGTACAGTTCCCGCCGCTTCGCTGACGGTTAGACAGGCTAAACTACAAAAAAAGAACCCAGCCGTGAAAATTTGAGCTTCACATTGTGTCAACATTTCTGAATCTGGTATCTCCCAAAACCTCCTCACCCCCATTCATACAACTTGGGGGCTAACCCCCTCCCCCATTACCCCCACCCCTCCCCATTACACCACCCATCCCCCATTACCCCCACCCCCACCTTCCCCCATTGCTAAACTACAGAAAAGAACACAGTCATGAAAATCTTGAGCTTCACATTGCCGCCCGTAATACAATTTCTGAATTTTTTTTACAATTTCTGAACTTTTTTCTCACAATTTCTTCTCACAATTTCTGAAAGTGTGACGGACAGACGGACAGACGGACAGACGGACAGCTCTCTTATTATAATATAGATTATTTATTTATTTAGGAAAAGGCATGTTTTTATGTCGTCTCTTTTCGGGATTAATCTGCGGTCGGTGGAGACAGATATTTTAAAATCATTTACGCAGAAATTAAAATTGAGTTGACCATGTAAATAAACAAACTTATCATACAAAACAAGAATCTTTGAATAAAACACACCTTATATGAGCAAATACTTATATTGTTCTCTCTCTGTCTCTCTCTCTCTCTCTCTGTATATATATATATATATATAATATATATAAATAAAGGGTGATCCAGAGAAATGGGACCCAAAAGAAACCCCTGTAACTCTTAAAGTATAAGTCCTTTTATAAAATCATACGCATCATTCGAAAGAGGATAGTTACAAGTTTGTACAGGATTGTATAGGTTTTGACAATACAAGACAAGATAAGATACAAAACAAAATAAAAGTGTTAGTTAAAACTAACCCTTCAAGATGACTGCATGGACTGTGGAACAGCTGCGTTTCATAACTGAGCAATATTATGAGCATGGAAGAAGTGTAATTTCAGCTCAAAGATCTTTCAAGACGAATTTTCAGATGTCAAAATCACCTTCTAAGAAAGTAATCCGTCGGTGTGTCAGAAATTTTTCCCTAACTGGCAGCATTGGAAAAAGAAAACCAACTGGAAGAGTGCGCACAGCAAGGATAGACGAGATCATTAACAGAACTCATGAAATTGTACAGGATAATCCTAACATAAGCATCAGACGTGCTTCTCAGCTGTTAGGAGTTGGATATGGAACAACACCATATATTCAAGCAAAATTTAATGCTCTTTCCATATAAAATTCAAACAGAGCAACAACTAAACGATGGAGATTTCGCACGAAGACGACAATTCTGTCAATGGATCCAACAGAAGGTAAATGACACCACCAATTTTCTAGCAACTTTGATTATGTCAGACGAAGCCCATTTTCACTTGAATGGAACTGTAAACAAGCAAAATTGTCGTTTCTGGGCAACAGAAAACCCATTGAATATTACAGAAGTCCCGTTGCATAGTCAGCGTGTAACTGTTTGGTGTGGTCTTACTGCATCTCAGATCATAGGGCCGTATTTTTTCGAGGATTCCACCGGAAACACGGTCACTGTAAATGGTGATCGCTACGAAAAAATGTTGACCGATTTCCTTATTCCTAAATTAAGAGATCTTTGTCTAGAAAACCACTGGTTCCAACAAGACGGAGCTACCTGCCATACCACGAGGAACTGCATGGCAGTTTTGCGTCAAACGTTTCCAGGCGAGTTAATCTCAAGATTTGGAGACGTTGAATGGCCCGCAAGGTCTCCGAATTTTTCTCCCTTAGATTATTATCTCTGGGGATATTTAAAGAGTAGGGTCTACAGAAATAACCCAACGACCTTGCAAGAATTGAAGGCCGCCATCACAAATGAGATACAGGCCATACCACCGCACACTCTTGCAAAAGTGATGCAGAACTTACAAGCGAGAACACTGGAATGCTTGGCAACTAATGGAGCACATTTGAAAGGAGTCATTTTTTAAAAATAAATATTTCATAATAAACTTGTAACTCTACTCTTTCGAACGATATATAGTTTTTATGAAAGGAATTAAATATTAAGAATATTTGGCTTTTTTTATGGGTCCCATTTATCTGGATCACCCAGTATATATATATATATATATATATATATTGGAATAAATAAATAGGCAGTTGAAAACAAGATTCGAGTTGGATTCCTTTCTGCCTCTTTTCAGCGCAAATAACACGTTTCTTCCACAACAAACTCTGAAACCTTATTACCATATACACGTCTTTTCTAATCAGCATGTGACCATATAAATAAATAAGCATTTTACCCGTAAAGGTTAAGCAAAAAATAAGCAAAGATTTCATGGGTCTGTTTCCACCACAGAAAGGTTATCTTGTGTCAAGATGAGGCAAGTATTTTAGACTATTTCTCGCAGAAATCCAAATTTAAATTGATTCGCTCGGAAAATAAACAAAGAATTCATGGCCAACCACTTTTCTGAAATCTTAAATCAATATTTGTTCTACGATAGGGAATATAAGATTATCACAGAAAAAATAAAAATTTTATCAGATAATGGGCCACGAATCGGGGCAGATGGCCCGCCCAGATTTGATGGGAGACAACCAATCACAGCACTCTGGATCGGTTCCAGAACCTCGGTTGGGAGACATGCAAGCCTACGCGTTAAGTCCAGCCCAAAATTCACCGCTAGCACGCCCAGACTTCGCGGAGTTAGCCAATCACGACACTGTGAGCCGGATCCAGGATCTCGGGTTGGCCGATATACAGGCCTACACGTTAAATCCCGCCCAAAATTCACCGCCAGCCAATAGGGTGCTAAGGTTCGGTCTTGTGGGTTGGTCACATGCCCCATTATAAAGGGGGAACTTCAACGCAGAGACTCATTTTCTCCCGCTAGTGATTTACACAACAATGACCCAACTGTACAATACCCCCGATTTGATGGAGGGCGAGTCCGAATATGCCCATGCAGCGGCACATCTCTTCAGTGCTATAAACCAGGGGGCGTTATTTTCTACCCAGTTTGTTACGGAAAATTGCAACGAAATGCAAGAACCGCTCAATGAAGACGATATTGAAATGTGAGTAACTTATAAGTACCTAACCTAACTTTATTCAGTTTTTCTACAACGTAAAAAATTAATCCCAGATTCTTTCCTTTTATTTATTTTAATCCCAGGGATCTTTTCTCATTTATAATAATATAGCCTAACCTAACCTTCTCTTTATAATATAACCTAACCTAACCGGGCGTAAACTAACCTAACCTAACCTAGCCTAACTTAGCATAGCCTAACCTAACCTAACTTAGCCTAACCTAACCTATCCTAGCGTAGACTAACCGGGTGCAAACTAACCTAACCTAGCCTAACTTAGTATAGCCCAACCTAACGTAACTTAGCCTCACTAACCTATCCTAGCATAGACTAAACGGGTGTAAACTAACCTAACCTAGCCTAACTTAGCCTAACATAACCTAACCTAACTTAACCTAACCTAACCTAACCTAGCATAGCCTAACCGGGTGCAAACTATCCTAACCTCTAACAGGGACATAATATAGCCTAACCTAACCTAGCCTAACTTAGCCTAACCTAACCTATCCTAGCATAACCTAACCTAACCTAACCTAACTTAGCCTAACCTAACCTAACCTAGCCTAACTTAGCATATCCTAACCTAACCTAACTTAGCCTAACCTAATCTATCCTAGCGTAGACTAACCGGGTGTAAACTAACCTAACCTAGCCTAACTTAGTATAGCCTAACCTAACGTAACTTAGCCTAACTTAGTATAGCCTAACCTAACGTAACTTAGCCTAACTAACCTATCCTAGCGTAGACTAAACGGGTGTAAACTAACCTAACCTAGCCTAACTTAGCCTAACCTAACCTAACCTAACTTAACCTAACCTAACTTAGCATAGCCTAACCGGGTGCAAACTAACCTAACCTAGCGTAGACTAACAGGGACATAATGTAGCCTAACCTAACCTAGCCTAACGTAACCTAGCTTAACTTAGCCTAACCTAACCTATCCTAGCATAGCCTAACCTAACGTAACATAACCTAGCCTAACTTAGCCTAACCTAACCTAGCCTAACTTAGCATAGCCTAACCTAACCTAACTTAGCCTAACCTAACCTATCTTAGCGTCGACTAACCGGGTGTAAACTAACCTAACCTAGCCTAACTTAACATAGCCTAACCTAACCTATCTTAGCCTAACCTAACATATCCTAGCGTAGACTAACCGGGTGTAAACTAAATTAACCTAGCCTAACTTAGCCTAACCTAACCTGACCTAACTTAACCTAACCTAACTTAGCCTAACCTAACCTGACCTAACTTAACCTAACCTAACCTAACTTAGCATAGCCTAACCGGGTGCAAACTAACCTAACCTAGCGTAGACTAACAGGGACATAATATAGCCTAACCTAACCTAGCCTAACTTAGCCTAACCTAACCTATCCTAGCATAGCCTAACCTAACCTAACATAACTTAGCCTAACCTAACCTAACGTAGCCTAACTTAGCATAGCCTAACCTAACCTAACTTAGCCTAACCTAACCTATCCTAGCGTAGACTAACCGGGTGTAAACTAACCTAACCTAGCCTAACTTAGCATAGGCTAACCTAACCTAACTTAGCCTAACCTAACATATCCTAACGTAGACTAACCGGGTGTAAACTAAATTAACCTAGCCTAACTCAGCCTAACCTAACCTGACCTAACTTAACCTAACCTAACCTAACTTAGCTTAGCCTAACCGGGTGCAAACTAACCTAACCTAGCGTAGACTAACAGGGACATAATATAGCGTAACCCAACCGAGCCTAACTTAGCCTAACCTAACCTATCATAGCATAGCCTAACCTAACCTAACCTAACCTAGCCTAACTTAGCCTAACGTAACCTAACCTAACAGCCTAACCTAATCTAACTTAGCATAGCCTAATCGGGTGTAAACTAACCTAACCTAGCGTAGACTAACAGCGACATAATATAGCCTAACCCAACCTAGCCTAACTTAGCCTAACCTAGCTTATCCTAGCATAGCCTAACCGGGCGTAAACTAACCTAACCTAATCTAACCTAGCGTAGACTAACAGGGACATAATATAGCCTAACCGGGTGTAAACTAACCTAACCTAGCGTAGACTAACAGCGACATAATATAGCCTAACCCAACCTAGCCTAACTTAGCCTAACCTAGCTTATCCTAGCATAGCCTAACCGGGCGTAAACTAACCTAACCTAACCTAGCGTAGACTAACAGGGACATAATTTAGCCTAACCTAACCTAACCTAACCGGGTGTAAACTAACCTAACCTAGCCTAACTTAGCCTAACCTAACCTAACCTAACTTAGCCTAACCTAACCTATCCTAGCATAGCCTAACCGTGCGTAAACTAACCTAACCTAACCTAACCGCAGACAGTGTCTCTCAGCGCAAACAAATCTCATTTATTTATTAGCATTGAAAATTAGTTTGTATTGTTTCTCGTTTATAATTGGCAATCTAAATTCCTTTTGTTCTGAATTTTTCTACAACATAAAAATTAATCCCATTATGTTTTCAAATATTGTCTGTTTCCATCGTGATTATTTCTGCATATATATGTTTCAAACATTCGATATGTGCACCATTAGTGATTCGCAAAACATCCAATCGATATAGGTAGTACAAGGTGTCCGAGAATTATCTGTACAATTTTTGGCTGTTATTAAAAGTCAACCATGACGTGTAAAAATTCCAGTGTTGTCCCATTTTACAGAGAATCTCATTAAGTTTTTTCTGATACCAAGTTGTGACAAGTTTTTTAGAAATTCCAGTGTGTCCGAACATTATCTGTACAATTTCATCTTTTAATAAAATTCTTGATAACACACGTAAAATTCTTAAACAAGATTATTTAGAATCTGTATTGTCAAAAGTTTCTTTTATTAAAGTAACGTTGTTACAAACATTCGATATGTGCACCATTAGTGATTCGCAAAACATCCAATCGATACTCCAAATGTTGCCATGTACGCTGCACCATATCCACATCAATTCGCTCAATAGCAGCTGTGATTCTTGCTTTTAAATCATCACTGTCTGTCACCCGTGTACATTTCTAAAAAACTTGTCAAAACGTGGTGTCAGAAAAAACTTAATGAGATTCTCTGTAAAATGGGACAACACTGGAATTTCTACACTTCATGGTTGACTTTTAAAACAGCCAAAAATTGTACAGATAATTCTCGGACACCCGGTATGTTGGAGCTTCATTTTTCTCGATAATTCAGCACCGCAGTAGGATTTTTAAATTACCAAAACGTTTAAGAATTATCTGCTTTTTAAATACGTGGTATTTTCTCTTATTGTAGCTCTTTATTTTTACTTAAACTTACAGGACCGATGCGGAACTTGATCGCATTATAGCCACTTTTGATGAAAGGGGAATAAATGCTATGGATGCTTCTCCGCACAGCCAATCCAGCGATCCAGAAGTCGCGGTATTGAATCACAGCCGGTCAGACGAGTGCAAATTTGTAGAGGAGCTAATGTAAGTTTCTTTAGGTTATATAGTATGTTTTTACTTTTCTTGTGGAATCGTGACCAATAAGTTTGGGTAAGCCAGGTCAGGCTATATATATATATATATATATATATATATATATACACAGGGGTTAGACAAAATAATATGAACACCCGCCGATTTCACAAGTTATCTTTACGGACTGCTCAGACACAAAGTAAACGGTCAAATGACTGGCAAACCTATTTAAATGCGTAACAGAGTGTATACGTCATGTTATAACCCTCACGTTGTTTTTATAGATCTGAGTGAATTATGAATTAGCAGTTATGAAAGACCTCTCAGACTTCCAAAGAGGGCAAATTGTCGGAGCGCGGATGGCTGGTGCATCGGTGACGAAAACCGCTCAGATGTTCAATGTATCCAGAGGAACTGTCTCTATGGTCATGTCTGCATACCAAAACCATGGAAAGACAAGCAATGACAAATGCAATAGTGGACGCAAGAAGAAGCTGTGTGATCGAGACCGCCGGGTGCTAAAGCGCATTGTGACAAAGAACCATAAGACCACAGCTCCAAAAGTGACTGCAGAGCTTAACCAGCATCTTGCAAGCCCGGTATCGACCAGAACTGTACGTCGCGAGCTCCATGGAGCTGGATACCATGGGAGGGCTGCAATTGCCAAACCCTACCTTTCGCACATCAACATTGAGCGGCGCAGAAAATGGTGTAATGACCATAAGAATTGGTCAATGGACCAGTGGAAGAATGTAGTCTACTCCGACGAATCCTCCTTTACGCTATTTCCATGTTCCGGTCGAGTTTACGTCTGGAGACAGCCTAAAGATGCTTATGACCCCGACTGCCTGACCCCAACCGTTATGCATGGAGGCGGATCTGTGATGGTTTGGGCAGCAATATCGTGGAATACTCTTGGCCCAGCTGTAGTACTGCATGGTAGGGTTAACCAGGTCCATCCCATGGTCCAAACTCTGTTTCCCAATGGCGGCGCTGTCTTCCAGGATGATATTGCACCAATCCACACCGCTGGGGTCGTTAAAAACTGGTTTGAAGAGCATGTTAGTGAAGTAGAACGCTTGGATTGGCTTCCACAATCCCCGGATCTTAACATTATCGAGCATCTGTGGTGTCAGTTGGAGCAGCAGGTCAGAAGCCGATTCCCACCGCCGGCGTCTTTGGCGGAACTGGAGCAGGGTTTGCTCGAAGAATGGCTCAGGATTCCTCTAGCCACTGTCCAAAAGCTGTATGAATCAATTCCCCGACGCATTGCAGCTGTTATTGCCGCTAAAGGAGGACCAATTCCATATTAAGAATAAAAACCGCCATTTATGAAGGTGTTCATATTATTTTGTCCAACCCCTGTGTGTATATATATATATATATATATATATATATATATATATATATATGGTGTACACAAAACGCTTTAACCGCATCCAATTTCGTGACATTTATTTAATCTTATAGGACCGAATCCGAGCTAGATCGTGTTATAGACACTTTTGACGAAAGGGTGATAAATGAAGTGGTAGCCACCCCGCCTAGCCAACCCAGCGATCCAGAAGTCGAGGTACTGGCACACATTCTGGACAGCGAGTGCCAGTTTGTAGAGATGATCTAAGTATTTTTTGAGGATAAGAACAAAACGTAATATATTTTCATTTATTAAATTGTAGAAAACATGTACAAAAAGGGCCAGTACCCGTCACATAATTCTTAATGGCTACAGCTACAAATGTATATACAGATTTACAAAATATAGATATATGCCTTTACACATTACAGGGGATTCTAACATATGGGTACTTTTTTTTATCTGTCTGCATACATATTTATCATCATATTTGTGTCGCATAAATCGAATAATTTTAAAAAATTCATAAATCCCTTCCCACGTGACATATGCATGAGAAACAAAATACAATACATTCCACATGTTTCAGTATAATATCCTTGGAAACGATATGGATTCCAAATAAACTTTACGATTGTCGAATCATTCCACGGTGGAAATCCGAGTGAGTCAAAATAGTACATTCTTTCCTTAGTTTTAAAATAGATTGCAAACCAATGAAACCCCTCACCCCCCACAATGTCGGTGTTAACGATAACCCCGTGCCAGTTTCTCGTACTAGCCAGCTTCAATATTTCATTCTTTGCAAAAACACCGACAAATTTGGAACGCGCGAAGCGGTCACTTTTCATCATTCTCTGAATTGTATTCACATCCATTTTAAAAATCTGTGGTAACGCTCCTGAAAAGATCAACCTCTATTAGTGCCTGTGATTCTAGATACACGAGTGCACTTATAGGCGCTCTATAGGTTTGGTAAACTCCAACCTCACTGAGATGTTTCCGCTCTGTTGTGGGCTTAAATGCGTATTTACACCAGCAGTTAAGTCTGGCGTAATGTCAAATGAGTAAATATTAAACTCTTCCACAAATTCTTTCAGCGTTATGCCGAAACCAAGTTCATCACACGCGCCTGTATTATGAGCAAGACTACTATATGCTCTCGCGCAGAGCGGGAACACAACATCTGTTGAGTAATCCATATTTATTACCCCACCCAGAGAAATGCCATTTACGTATAGAGTAATATTTTTAAGGCCGAAATTCTTGAATTTTAAGGCACTCTTTTTATATTTTCCATTCGTCGAGGCGTGGTCTTGCATTCCAATTAATATCCTTTTAGGTAGGACTCCAAAAACAACGTTTTCTAGCTGCTTCGATGCCAGCCTTGCGGGGATCGTGTACAGTTTGATCTGTATCCTGTTAATTGGATATTTTACTGTGGCATGTACCAAGTCTTTCTCAATTTCTATTTACTTCGGGGAGCTTAATTTCACTCGGCGTATAAGCAAATACGTTTCCATGATGTATATCACAACGGGTTTCGCGCTTTCTTCTTGGTTAGTCCCAAGATTTATGCAGATCTCAGGGTTCGTGCGGGTAAGCTTCAATTTCATATCCACCCCGTTCATAAGCAACTTCTCCTGGAATGTAAAGTCTGTATGCAGGCGTCCAAAACACTCGTATATCATTTTTTTAGAATTTTTAAATTTATCCTCTATTCCATCTTCATCTTTAGTGTGGTAATACCACTCGGCGGTTAAAAAGGTGTCCTTCGCTTCTTTTGAAAAGTTGAGGACATTTTCCAGATACGATCGTAGGCGGTAGTACCCTGTGCCTGCCGAGATGTTAGTCTGATTTAAATATACTTCACACTGACTGAATATGGAGTGCAGAAAGTTGGTTTCAGGGTAGGCAGCGTAACTATCATCGCAATCCGTTCCGTCAGAATGGGATATGTGTAGTAGGGTGGATCGATTTTACATTCTTTTCGATTTCCATATTCTAATAGAGACAAACACTTGCGCATGCATGAGAAAATAGCCTATGCACAATCTTAGCTTAATAGGTAATCATCTTCTGCCCCCGGCAGAGCGATGAAAAACATATTTTAGTAGTCAAAAACGTATTTTTCTTATAATTTTTAAAATATTTCAATATGCATCAAAATTATTCCTAATAACTACAAAGTCGATGAAAAAGACCTAATATGATCGTTTTTCCAAGCGCGTTGTCCTACGTTAATATCTTTTGCCCCCGGCAACAACGTCAAATGTTGAAAAAATAGGTAATTTATATACATATTTTCAGATCGGCTCTTTGTCTTAAATAATGCATTTATATATTTCCCATAGCATTTATATCGTTGCTTAGGTATGAAATAACACACACACATGCCTATTACACGGTAATGAATTATCACTGCGACACCTCATTCAAGACTTGGACGGCAAAACAACTGGGCCAATGGGCTTTACTGGACCAGTTGGAAAACAACTGAACGACTGCGAAAAACTTCCAATTACAGAATTCGATGCCATTCCATCTCCCGACATTGACATAGATGATGCCGAGTTGAGCACTGACCAAAAATATTTGTTAGGCATCTACAGAGCAGTGTCGAGCGGTAGCTGCTCTTCAGCTCTCGCGGCTCGAAATCCAGGTAAGATGGCGCATTCCAGGTGGCTGACAACAGCAAATAGATTTCTGCGCCTCTATGTTTCAACCAGTGAACCCTCCAGCACCTTCAACGAAATTGTGCGATTCATTATGACAGTTTACGCACCAATTTGGTTTAAGATAAAGAAAAACTCCAGTTTCACTGAGGGCGCAAAACATTTTTTCGAAATGATGCGTCTCTCTCAGACCATGCCTCAAAGATCTAAGACAATCGCCAACAAAGTCCTCCGTAAAAATTCTTTCTTTGCTTACCCAGAAAATATTTTGATCTCCATGCTACATGCCGATGAGCAACACATAAGAGAATTGGGATGGAGAAGAATATTAAAAGCACGATCAAAACAATCACCAGCGGGGGAAATTCGAGCCTTCGCCATGCCTGAGCTGCTCTACGATAGTCAAAACTATTACGAAATGATCAACTGGCAAACGGCTGAGGTGACCGAACCCCCCGTTACAAAAAGAATACCTGATACCCGAATAAAAGAGTTTGTTGAGACGGGAGACCAGCCTGATGGACTGATCCCACTATTCCCTTGTCATACTCAAGCGGTCGAGAGACTCATCAAATTAGTAATCGAAGCCTCTGCCAGTGTAGGTGGAATAGAAGAGAGGGACGGATTCATCTGCTCCCGTCTTCACTCCCGAACAAAAATTCCACGATTTGATTCTAAGAAAGATTACCGTATGTAAATCGACATGCAGCCAAAGGAAGGGTGGTTGGGGCTGGATAGGGTGGAACTCGACGTACAGCCACCTCCTCGTGGAGCTGTACTTAGTACTTATCGTACTTATAACATCGCATTAACGTAATTATAATCCACATTTAGACTTTTCTCGGGGACAGAAGATATTACTCTAGTCATAAAATTTTGCGTGTGTGTTATTTCATGCCTAAGCAACGATATAAATGCTGTGGGAAATATATAAATGCATTATTTAAGACAAAGAGCCGATCTGAAAATATGTATATAAATTACCTATTTTTTCAACATTTGACGTTGTTGCCGGGGGGCAAAAGATATTAACGTAGGACAACGCGCTTGGAAAAACGATCATATGAGGTCTTTTTCATCGACTTTATAGTTATTAGGAATAATTTTGATGCATATTGAAATGTTTTAAAAATTATAAGAAAAATACGTTTTTGACTACTAAAATATGATTTTCATCGCTCTGCCGGGGGCAGAAGATGATTACCTATTAAGCTACGATTTTGCAGAGGCTATTTTCTCATGCATGCGCAAGTTTTTGTCTCTATTAGAATATGGAAATCGAAAAAAATGTAAAATCGATCCACCCTAATGTGTAGTTTAGCATACATGTGCATACAACTCGAGTCAAAAAAGTAACTGAGCTGGGTATCATGAATTCTATAGGGGCACTGGGTGAACTAATTGTGTTTAACGGGTTAATTGTAATAAAGTCACTATGTTCAATAGAAACCTGGGTAGGTGGCATATCAAAGAGGGACAGTTCCGATTTACAGCATTGTGAAGTACACAGATGGATGATACGTGCCATGGCGAGTCAGAAATAGTGCCACCTCCCTCGACGAGTATTAGTCAATCTATGATTCGTGAGAGTAGCGTCCTCAGCTTATATCAAATAAAAAATGGTCAGCCATAGGTTTCATACGCTTAGAGCACTTCCTTTTTGGTTTCCTTTTACATTTCACGCCACATGATTGTAACCCCTTCTTCCTACCATATCTCTTCTTCTTTCCACCACGTGTTGGTAACCCCGTATTCCTGGCAAATCTCTTCTTTCCGCCACCACGCATTTTTCTCTTCGCATCGTTGATGATTTCATCCCGTGTACGTTTTAAATGTTTTTTAGAGCTTCTTTAGGCTTAGTTCCACCCAATATGTCCTCTGCCGCGTTAAAACCTGTTTGTAACGCCTTCGTCCCTAGGAACCTGGCCCCCCTCTTCAACAGTGGGACAGCGGTGCGTAGTATGGATGAAAAAATGGACCCAAGTCCGCTGCCACGCTGGTATCTCACCCCTAGATAAACGGTGAAAGGCTTTCTGTCCATTATAACTCAGTGCGTCGAAAGTGCAGCTTCACTGTTAAGCTCCCGTCACCGAATGGGAAATTTTTACCCTCAATCGTTCTTATATATATTGAGATATTGGTTATTAGATTAGTTGCGACATTCACATAATGGGGTATGTCATATATAATACTGAAACTCCTTCTCCTATGGTTGGGGATGTGAGCTATGCGTAGCAGGCGTGCCTGGGTATCCCCAACAAACTGGTGTTCCGCTATATTGCTGTAAATATAGCACATGTCTGGAGGCTGAGAGCTTACATCCAATTTCTCCATCTTCAATTGATACACTAAGTGGACAAGTCATGCTGTGCCTCGTGAAAGGTGTCTCTTTAAAGGCTGATCGATATCGCCCCTCGGTTATAATTTTGAACACTCTTCCGTCGTTAAGATTTCTGTTAACCTTTGATTTTAGGATTAGAGTATGTGCAGGGTTTCCTTTTTTTACGATTTCATATAATAAATCATTCGTAAGACGAGTTTTTTAAATTCACGTTTAAGTCTCTCACAACATCCTCAACCGAACCATAACGCCCCGGCCTCTAGTGTTACTTCTGTACTGAAAAACTGTGCAACCTTAGTCGGGGCGATATGTATAGTTTCATCCCGAGTTAACCCGGTTTTTGCACACTCATTACAGTTTCTAAGAACCGTAAAAACGGTATCTTTATAATCAATATTTAAAAAGAGTGTGTCTAGCTGAATTTCACATATCCCCACCTCATACGAATCACGGCCCAACTCAATGGGCCCATGGAGCTCTGTTACAAAGTTGGCTAGTGTGTTGTTAGGGTATACAGACAGGGACGAGGAGGACGGGAGTGTGACGTAGAAATGGTTAGGAGTCATGCTGCATACTAATTAAGCTTCATTACTGCATCAGCTTTTATACAGGTATTGAAGCTTTCTGGGTAACCTAGCCACTTCACCAGGTACATTTTTCTCTTTCTTGTACCTTTGCTTCCTAAAATTTTCTCAATTTTAAACACATTTTTTCCTAAATTAAATGCCACTTTCTGCAGTTCCTCGCGGTAAAAGCCTCCCGAGATCTCTTCTCCATTCAAATCTTCAACGTAATACATCATTATATTGCCCTTAGATCTCATAGCCCTAACTTTAAAAATCTCGCGTGCCCAGCCTTGCTTAAATCCCTTCGCTAATTTATTCCCCGAACGTGACAGCCTTACATAGTCATTGATTTTGAAACGCGCAGTGGTGGTGGTGGCGGCACTCCATCTCTTCTCGGGCGCTTGCCTCTCTCTAAAACATCGTTAGGCGTTGCACCAATCGTACGATGGTGTGAACGGTTGTAGGATGAAGCCAATGAACCGGGAACGTTTATATATATGTATGTGTTTTTATGTGTAAAATAGCGGTGCATGCGTTCCTTTATGGTACGTTGAACTCTTTCAGCTAAAGAAGCGTTATGTATAGAATTGGAAGTGTAATAGCTGATATTAGACTCTGACAGCATGTTCTGAAAAGCGCGTCCTATAAATTCTTTTCCCATATCCGTACAAAAATAGCCAGGAATTCTGTTTTCTTTTAACATCAGCGTTTTGACCGCTTTAGCAACTGTTTCAGGCGATTTATTTTTCAGGGGAATTAACCTCAGGTATCTAGAGAATACATCAATTATGAATAGGATGTAACGGTAGCCGTCGTTATACATTGAATATCTTTGCATGTCTGTTAAATCTGCCTGCCAAATAGAGTCACTCGATGCGGCTGTTGTCTTGGCTGTTTTAAACCTTTTTCTCACCGGTTTATAAAGTGTATAAGCATCCTGTCCCCGCAAAAATCTCTCAACATCTTTTTTTCCTTACACCATAAACACCTCTGTACAATCTATTAATACCACCATAGGATGCGGGATTAGAAATGTCATAATAGTGCTTACTTAATACGTTAGCCATTTGCGTATTTTAGAGGCACGTGGATAAGGTTGGCCGCCTGCTCTCTTCTTTCTCCTTTTCAGAGACACTGCAGCTGCTGGGGGAGAAGGTGTACTCAGTTGTGACACGTGCGGTGCATGTTCCAAATCTTTTAACATATTCAGATTGCCTATCAATGTTTTGGGGACATTTATTTTTGTAGTCTTGCTTTAATATGCCTCCATCCTGTTGGTGAGGGCCTATCCCACTTTCTCACCAAATCATGAACAATATCAACGATATTGGATCCTTGTACCCTTGTTCCTTCAACAATGACCTCGCCTGTATCGGTCCACTGTAGGATGGGGTCCTCACTCAATAGATTATAAAGACTTAACCCTTTATTCCTCAATGTATGGGGGAGGCTGTTTTTTAGCACACGTTCGATGTGTGTTGTTCCGTTGTTCTTTGGTTGCCCAGGTCCTGTGTCGCTATGCTCAGCGCTACTCGAGCTGTGCCTCACGGGAGCTCTGTAGGATGCTTATAATCTTCGTACTCATGAAGAAATTTATGCAAAGCCTCTTGGTACAAGATCCTTTTCTCATCAGGTGCCTTTTCACTGTTTAATAGGGCTAGCAACTCACTTTCCATTCTTTTAAGCCTACTTTTACGGGGTTCTAGAACCGCATCTGGAGTCTTTGAACTTTGTAATGAAGCATACACCTCGTGCGGAATCACAACCACCTTCTTCATCATATTAATCTATTCAGTAAAGGGCCCAAAACTGAAAATAAGATGGGGAGGAACGATCCTCCTCTTTGTACAATAATGCGCTTTTTCTTACCCACAGTCTGACTTTTATGAGCGAGCGTCCGTATTATGTTCTTGTAACGACGTATGCGAGTCTTCTGAGAGGGTTTCATTGGAACATTACATTATATAGCATTAAGGCAGATTTCACAGATGCATTTTAAAAAGTCAGAGTCGATATTTTTAGCAAACATCTGCTGCAATGCCCGAGGCAGTCGTTGATAGATTTTTATTAATTCACAGTATTTCTTTAGCCTACTCGTCATTCTGGAATATACACGGTTTCAGGTTCGCTTGGAAACAAATTCGTTCTTAGAAGCACCCTAAGCGTGTTTCGCGGGTGAAGGTCACAAAGCAAATATCCATAACGTTGGTTTGTGACCTCTTCATAAACCTCCAAAAACTCCTTACGCTGATTCGGGAACATTTGACTGGCTAATACCCCAATTTGTGACACATCTCTACGTTGCGCGAATAAGACTAGATATTGCGTATTTAGCGACACATCGCGCATGTATCTATTTTTCAAAAATAGATTCTGATTAATGAAGAACACGCTTAAGGTGGTGGGAGAATACTGTAAATGTCTCGGCAAACGATTTATCCATCTCCAACATGAGGTCGTCAATTACGATAACTGTATGTTCATTTCCCTTTAACGAATTAACGTCATAGACCCCTTTGTGGAACAAAACATCATCTTGGTACTCGTTGAACACTGATTGGTATGTCGAATAGCACCATATAACTTTATGCACAAATTTTGAGAACATTTCCCCCTTTTCTTTAATGATTTTAAGCATAAACACCGTTTTACCACATCCTGTCGGTCCAGATATAATACATGTGGATGGGCTCGTTTACCTGAATTTTTCTACAGATTCCATTTCTAACACTTCATACCCCTAAGTGGGTCATTTAAAAAATATTACAAATAACGAGTGCTGCTCCTCATATTTTGTTTTCTTCTTCCATAGAGCCGTGAATAACGACGATGTACAGCCCCCCATCATCGATATCACGGATGAACCCGTTGACTGTGCATCTACAGTACCCACTGCCACCGATGAGCCCTCACCAGCGACATCTGTTGCACGAAACAGTTCAAAGCGGAGGTGTGATGACGAACCCTCCACGTCAGGTATAAAGCGTTCCATGGTTGTTGGAACCCCAACCATCAACGTCTTACGCAACAAACCCCCCAAGAGCACCTTCCGCCAATATACTCCCTTATTCATCCTCCACAGCAGCTCCCCGTTCTGTTGAGGATGGCATAACATTCGAGTTGGTGCGCACCGCAACCCCCACCCCGGCCTTGACTAGAAATCGGTATATAGTCAGGGTTGGTCCTAGATCTATGTATAGCAACGGTATTGAGCACGGACTACGGCGTGTAGTAGAGCGTATTGTAGAGTTTGCCCTTCAGAACCGCAACGAGCGTGAAGTCAGGACGAGGCTGTCCTTCGGATTCGGGTCAGATGACGGTGATGTAGATGATTTTTTGGTAGTAGCACCACTCAGGCGTTTGGCTGCTGAAGATGAAGAGTATATATTAGGTCGTATAATGCAGGCCTCTCAAAGTAGTATAGCCTTCAATATGGACAACTTCACGGTAAATATTGACCGTGTATTCCGTGTAGCGGGTCATAGTACCACACCTTATAGTCTTAACTTCAATTCTCAGGCGATTTTTAGACGGCATATAAACGTCGATCGTGGTTGCGGCTTCATAGCAGTAGTCTTAGCTCGTATGTTTACTGTACTAAATACACGGGCCAAAAATATTTGGCTGCCTACGGTGATGGAGCATGCCCGTAAACTAGCTGAAGACTGTGAACTTGAGTTTGACTGTAATATGGGTCCTGAAGAACTGAGACAGTTAGAACAGGAAATGAATGCTCGTATAGTTGTATTTGGACTGGATGATCGTCGTAGAAATGTGTTTTTAAAAGCTGTGTGAGAGATCGTACAAGGCCCCTACTTATTTTAGGACTGTCAGGTACAACATATCTCCCCATCCGTAATATAAAGGACCTTTACGAGAGTTATGACAAAAGTCGAAAATATGGACGACATCATGATTTGTGTAAGGGATGTCTCGAGTTTGCAGATGATATAGTGAAACATTGTAAAGATTGCCACATGGTATGTGAACAGTGTAAAAGCCCCAAATGTGAAAGCCGTGTAGCTGAAGCTGAGAAGAGGGATTGTAATGTGTGTAGAGGCACATTTTTCAATAATAACTGTTTTGAGTTCCATAAATCAAATGGCATGTGCAGGAATATGAGAATCTGTGAATGTGGTATGTTTCACATGGAATGGTAGCGGCGAGTTCAAGCACAAATGTGACGAAATTCACTGCTCAACATGCCATGAGAAATATAAGTCGGATGATGTAAAGCATGTATGTTATATGAAAGACGCCAAGCCTAAAAACAACCCTTGTATAACTGTGTACTACGATATAGAAACATACACGAACGCTGACACCAAAGAGGTCATTCCACATTTACTTGTGAGTCAGACTATCTGTGATGAGTGTATGGAGATCGAGTGTGATGAGTGTCACAAATGTGGTAAACGGACAAACGTTTTTAAAACGAATGCCCACGATAGTCCTGTAAAACTATTTGTGTCCTATAGTGTCAAGTTAGCGGACAAGTTCAAAAACATGACTGTGTATATTCTCGCCCACAACGGGCAAAATTTGACACAGTTCCTTTATAAGGAGTTGCTTGAGCACAAGTCCTCTGAGATATTTACAGGTGAGCCATTGAAAAGAGGCAACAAATTAATACAGATGCAAATAAGAGGTAATGTACAATTTAAAGACACTTTATTATTCACACCTTGTAAATTAGCAAAGCTACCCAAAGTGATGGGCGTAGCAGCTGAAGTTTCAAAAGAATAGTTCTCTTACACATTCCTCACTAGTGAGACTTTAAATTATGTAGGACTACCTCCACCCAAACATTACTTTAACTATGATTGTATGAGCACAGATGAACGTGAAGATTTTGACCGATACTACAACAGTTTTAATGAACGTATCCTTATAATATAGCTGATGAATGTGAGCGTTATTGCGTGAATGATGTGCGCGTGCTTAGAGTATGTTTCCAGGCCTTTAGAAGGATGTGCATATGTCGTTTCAAATGCGATCCGCTGCAAGTCGCAACCACCATCGCCTCATTATGTTTTACGGTGTTCAAGAATAACTTCATGCCTAAAGATACTTAGCCATTATCCACAGAAACAACCCCCGCAGTTATGGGCACAAGGCTATTTACTGGCTCATACACCTACACAGCAGACAGGTGTATACATAAAGCATGCCCGCAACACGGGTGAAGTACCCATTAAGGTTAATGGCCGTGTTTTTTGGGTTGATGGTCTAAGTGAAAACCGTGTCACTGGCGAGAAGACTGTGTACTCCTTTAACGGTTGCTGGTGCATGGATGGTCCTGAGTGTGGAATCGCAGGAGATATCCACGGTAGATCTCCTGCCGACTGTCTTGCGTGGACGCGCACCCGCGATCAACTTATAGGTCCCAGTTCACTCACAAAGTCTTGTGGGAGCATGATATGATGCACGGATGGAGACAGAGGACATCGTGAAGAAATAAACACGATCAAACGTTCAATGGTGCTGGATCCTCTCAAATGCGGTGATAGCTTGTTCGGAGGGCGTACAAATCCCTTCAAGCTATACTTTCCGCCTACGGAGGGTGTGAAGCTCCATTACTACGATTTCTGTTCTTTATACCCTACGTGATGAAGAACAATCCGTATCCCGTAGGTGCACCTGAAAAATGGTGGGCCTGCCCTACCTCCATCAACGAGTTCTCAAGAAATTTGAAGGTACTATTTGGCCTTCTTTCGTAGACGTGCTCCCCCCTCGCGATTTATGGATGCCGATCTTACCCGTCGTTATAGATCACAAACTCATGTTTCCCTGTGCGTGAAGTGCGCGGAAGAGAACAACATGGTGATTGTGCCATACACCCACCAGCGTAAGATCAGAGGTGTATACACAAGCCCTGAGCTGGCCCTAGCCGTTCGCCATGGGTATAGAATAATGAAGATACATGAGGTGTGGAGGTTTCAGAAGCTACCCAACCTTTTCACACCATATATAAACGCATTTTTGAAGGATAAGGTTGAGGCGTCAGGATATCCGCGAGGGGTTGATACCGAAGATGAAAAAACGTCTTATATTCAGCGTTACCGTGACACGAAGGTATACACTTGATCGTACCCAAATTGTAAAGAACCCTGGCAAGCGCTTTAGTGCAAAGTTGTGCCTAAACAGTCTTTGGGGAAAATTTGCACAGAATACCGGAAAGGGAACGTTCATTTGGCGCAAAGTTATAGTGAAGTGGGATTACGCCAACGCACCCGATAAAGAGGTCATGGAGATTGTGAATGTAGGTAATACTTACATAATAAAGTAAACAACACCGAATTGTCCACAGACACCTCATGGGTTACAAACATTCCTGTAGCCAGCTTCACAACAGCCTACCGCGTCAAACTTTGGGGCCTATTGCATTCTGTTGGGCGACGGGTATTGTATGCCGATACAGATAGCGTGATATTCACAGCGAGGAGGAGTGAATACATGCCCGTTATTGGGGAGTTCCTCGGGGAGCTTACTGAAGAGATCAAGGATGAGTATGGGGAGAGCGCATACGCCGACTCGTTTGTGTCAACAGGACCAAAAACCTATGGGGTACGGGTGAGGATAGGGGATGATACGAAGTATTTCGTGAAGGCTAAGGGTATCACGCTTAACCAAGCGAATCGGCGGGCCGTTAACTTTAATTCGCTGAAGGAGTTAGTGTGCTTGGAAGATGATGAGGGTGACCGTTCGCCCCAACTGACTGTAGGCACCCACAATTTTCGGGCGCAGAAGCTGGGGTGTGTGAAAGAACTTAGGGGTACAAAGGTGTGGCATAACACCTACAGGAAACGCTACCAGGTGCCTGGTACCTATGACACCGTGCCGTTTGGATACCATAATCTTTGATATCTCTATTGCTAACTTAATTATTACACGTATTTGTAAATATATATATACCCTGAATATTTCGTTTATTAAATAAATCGTGTTTCAACTAGCGTTTCACTTTGCGTGCGTGCGTGTGTACAGTAAAAAGCTAAGCTCCTCCCACTGTAAGACCGGTGACGTGAATCATGCCGCAACCTGAGCAGGCATCTACCCTTCCGTACTCAGTTGACCTCTGTATACCCTTGAGCTCAGACGTGTATTATCTCGCATAGAAGAAAATAGTAATGGCTACCTTTAATATCGCGTATTCAACATTTATGAAGTGGTATTCTGCTAAGTGTGTAGATGTAGTGGATACTGAAAAACTCCATATTCCCGCCTTCTTTGCCTCTTTTAAGGCTGCATTGAATCGTGCGAAGGGTCAGGCTATTCAAATACTCTACAGATATTCTGGCGAGGGGGTTGTAGGATTTCGCAGTACAGACGATGTATTGAAGTATGTTATAGAACTAAGCTTTATAAAGGCTCACCTATACCGCGTGGTAGAAGAAGCAACACGCTCAGAAGATAAACGACAGTTATGGGTGTGTGTCTTGTGGATGAGTGGTGTGATAAGCGATATTATATCATGTTACACCATACCGATTACTCGTACCCTACGGCTGAAAATGTAAATCTTGTCATCATGGACAATCTTAAGTATTTTTACCGCTACATTAATATATATCATGATGAGGTTTGTAGTGCGGTTGTGGCTAATGGGTTGTGTGAGTTTTTAACAGATTTTAGAGATGAATATCGGCTGTTAAACAAAAAGGATAAATATGAACATATGTTTCTCTCTAATAGCGCCCCGGTTTGTGAAGATGTTTAGGAGTGATAAACATTTAAAAACGTTATAAAATGTGTTTAGTTCGTGAAAATTATCCTGAAGAAAAATGTCTGGTGCGTATTCGGGGAAGTGGTGGTGATAAAACATTAAAACGGAAATTAATTCTTGTATCGGAAAATTTCTCAAGACACCTGCCCAATATAATGAGATACAACGATTCATGATGGGTCAGCACCGTACACGTTTCATTAGATTATGGCGTGACTCACGCCTCCCGGAGCATACGAGTTCGAACAGGGTGATTCACCCCGCCCCGTCTAGCCGATCCTGCCCGCCTCCTGTGGCTCATAGTCATCTCAGAGCTTGCGCCGAGTGGACGTGCCATAGTCATCTCGAACCGAGTGCGTGCGAATACGATGGAACTCCCTTTGAGAAGCATTCTCAACGCCTCGTACGACGTCTCCGTGACGAAGTCATTGCGCGTGTTCAGGCGAGAAACCGGCACCATTAACTGTGTGCTTGAAACGATCTGCAGGCATGCGCAAACGCAACGTTATTTATTTAAGTCTTGAGGAGATGCATAAAATCTTCGTGGTAGTTGAGAGGTGGGCTGAGGACCGTTATAAAATACCAGCTGACGTAGGTACAATAAGAGATGATTAGTGACGCCTCCTCATATACCATTGTTTGTACATTGAGTGTAAATAACGAACAACCATGCATTGATATACGACTGATGTGGAAGAACACAGCTGATAATGACGTTCTTGTTCCTACACGAAACCGTTTCATCCTCGACAGAATGTTTGAGATCGTCGGATTCCGTAAGCTGAAGCCTATATTAGATGCGCGTGTTACAGACATGATTTATTTTGACACGGTTCTTGAATACGCTACACCGCCTGCTCGACGGATTTGTTGAATGTAGGAATGAACAGGGGAGAACGGTCTAGATCTGGATGCATATTTAAAAGGTTTAGATTCTTCGAAATACCCTGAACTTTGATACAAAGCACTTGAGAGGTACAGAGCTGAGCTCGCCTACACTGTTCACCCTGAAGAGTTGTACCTCTATATAGTGGATAGGTGTCGTTACGATTTGGAAGATTATTTCCAATGCCGCTATGCCGAGTGAAGAAGAGTTCACGATTGAAAAGTTCGGGACGTTAAGAAAAAATCCCCGATTGGAAAGGCATGATTATAAACTTGTATTTAATGTTGTGGTTAACGATGCCATTTTTGTGCGTGCGAGTGTAAAGTAGGTACAAAAATAGTATTGAACGATATGAAAGCCATTTATATTGAGTATAGACCACCTTATCAGTTAAACGGTGAAGTGATGCTTGGACGGTTTTACCACATCGTACAAAGTAATGGCGGTGTTGATATAGACTCTATCAAATGCGAGTTTAGCGTTTTGCACCGTAGAACGTAAAGACAATATATATTTTTCCTGTAATAATATGATTAGACGTTTTGTATATTTCGAATATAATTTAATATATATGTATATTTTTCCTGTACTAATATATTGATCATACTATGTTTTGTATATTTTCAACATATTTAATATAACGGTATTTTTTCCTGTACTAATATTTTGATAATGCACCGTTTTGTATATTTTCAATATATTTAATATAACTATTTTTTCCTGCACTAATATTTTGATAATGCACCGTTTTGTATGATTATATATTTTCTATTCATGATGCTATTATTTGACCATATATATGTCCCGTTGTATATCCATTAATTCAGCTAAAATAAACAGAACGATGTATTGGTGTTTTATTTATTCCTTTTTGTTTGAACACGATTATATCATTTGTTTGGTTTCTAAATCGGATTTCAGAATAGGTAATAAATTGCTATTTGTCAAATCGATCTTCTAAGCCAGATGACGAAAGAATATAAGGATTAATTAAATACATGGCGCAATCTGGCAACTCAGCCTTCTAAGTCAACTGGCTGAATAATATATGGAATAAATAAATAATTAATGCTATCTGGCAACTCAACCTTCTAAGCCAACTGGCTGATTAATATATGGTTTAAATAAATAATTATCGCTATCTGGCAACTCAGCCAACTGGCTGATCAGTGGTCCTATAAGAGATTAGCGGGGTGGCTGAAGGAGTCATATGCGCTTGGCTCTGGCCAAGCGAAGACTCTCTCTCTCTCTCTCTCTCTCTCTCTCTCTCTTAGGTTAGGTATGCCCCTTTGGGGGTGAGGCCGTCCCAACTTCTCCCCCAAAGAGGTCCTCCTAGATTAGGTATGCCCCTTTGGGGAGTGAGGCCGTCCCACGTTCTCCCCCAAAGAGGTTTTGCAACAAAGGGGGATGGGGGTCTTGCAACAAAGTGGGGTGGGGGTGCCTTGCTATATTATGCAACATTATGCAATATTATGCAATTGCTCTGCACTCGACCATTTTGCAACCATACTACTCACATTGTCGCAAGCTTCCCGGAGGTAACAAGACGTGCTCAGTACAGTTTAATGCAGAAAATAAAAAATATCAGCCAATCTAGTTATTCAAGCTATTTATATACAGGGTGAGTCAAAAGTAGCGCCCGATTTCTGTTTTTTCGGCTGTCAGATTCTTTCTGGGAAGTCATGTTGTTAATAATTGTCTTGCAGATTATTAATTTTCTTAGTTTATTTATTTTTTTTTGTTTTGCAGGTTATTGCTGAGAGTTTGGAAAGTTACTGAATTTGCACCAAATTGAACCATGAATTACCTTTCAATGAATCAACGCATTGCGGCCGTGAAACATTACTACAAATGTAATGAACAACCAACGATGGCGGCACGCCGTTTGGCACAGGAATTCGATATTAACCCACCCCAGGGAAGAAACATACGATTGATTGTCGAGAAATTTGAAGCAACAGGGTCGGTAGCCACTGCAAAGAAGTCCGGTCGTCCGAAAACGGCAACGAATGTAGCTAAGACTGAAGAGGCCATCAGGAGACTGGAACAAAGTCCGCAAAAGTCAACTCGCAGTTTATCTGCAGAGTTGGAAGTGAGCCAATCAAGTGTTATCCGTATCCTTCACCAGAAAAAATGGAAACCTTACATTCCACGCTTACTGCATGCCCTTCATGATGGAGATGACGACCGCCGTCTTCAATTTTGCGAAGAGTTCTTAGCTAAACTTGACGAAGAGGACACAATGCTAGACAACATCTGGTGGTCAGATGAGGCATGTTTTAAGCTTAACGGCACAATTAACAGACACAATTGTGTCTACTGGGCTGCGGAGAACCCAAGAGTGACAGTTGAGAAGGAGGTAAATTTACCTGGCGTGACAGTTTGGGCAGCCATATCCCCATTAGGGATAATTGGACCCTTTTTCTTTGAGGGATCTGTCACTGCAGAAATTTACCTGGATATGCTGCAAACCTTCTTTTGGCCCAGAGTACAAGATCAGGACTGTTATTTCCAGCAAGATGGAGCTCCACCTCATTATGGACGTCATGTTCGTCAGTGGCTTGATGAAAACTTTCCCGGAAAGTGGATCGGCCGCCGCGGTCCGATCGAGTGGCTGGCACGCTCCCCAGACCTTACACCGCCAGATTTCTTTCTTTGGGGGCTCATGAAAGACCTTGTTTACCGTGAAAAGCCTCGTACCATTCAGGAATTGAAGGCTCAAATCACTGCAAAGTTTGAGGAAATTGATATCGAACTCTGCAGGCGTGTGTGCCACTCTGTGTCTGCTCGGCTGCAATTGTGCATCGATCACGAGGGAGGGCACTTTGAAAATTGCAAGCAAAACAGCTTGGTACAGTTCCGTAATAATTTTCCCCCAAATAAATGGTTAGATAAACATGTCATTCATTTATTTCTACCTTCTTGTACACTGTAATACAAATGGCAAACAAACGATCAACTGACAGAAATCGGGCGCTACTTTTGACTCACCCTGTATATATACAGTACAGTATATATATATATATATATACAGTGTGTATATATGAGGAGACTATAGCTACTAATTGACCAGGGAAGTACTCCGGGGAGGATATTAGGCAGGAGTCAGGGAGTGCTGGAACTCTCGTTTCTCCTGTCATTGTCTTCCTTAGCTGATCTTCTTCCGTGTCTCATCTACTTTGTGAGCAGTCCAGCTTGCTCTCAAACACACACTTCTCCCTCTATTCCTCACTACACATACATGAATCTTTCACATTACGCAATCTTTTCAAAATTTAAAAAAGGGCATCGTTTTTAAGAGCTTCAGAAACCTTCATTTCGGTTCTCTCCTTCTCTTTCTACGATGGTGGGAGGGCCATTTTTGCAGGCGTTCGACCTTGGTTCCCTCCCTGCATAAAAATACACACACACACACACATATATATATATATATATGCATATAACTGCAATGACCCCGCAGTATATAAATGAATAGAAACGACATAAGTATTAAGGAACGTTTCTGCACACGAGGAGGAGAGATAACGAATAAATGAAAAATGAGGCGAACCGCCCGGGAATCGAACCGGCAATTGGAAGGCCCTGGGTTCGATTCCCGGGCGGTTCGCCTCATTTTTCATTTATTCGTTATCTCTCCTCCTCGTGTGCAGAAACGTTCCTTAATACTTATGTCGTTTCTATTCATATATATATATATATATATTATGGACGACAGTAATATTCCTTGTTCCTCTGGTGTTTGATAAAATAATTTTGGTCCTGCAAATCCTCCAATTCCAAATCTATTCTGACGCAAGGTTACAATTGTTCCTTTTCTGTTTTTTAATTTGAAAATGTGGTACGTTTTATCATTTCTGTTTTCTGGTGTTGTTTATAAGGTTTGTTAAGCGTTTTGTCAAAAGATCAAGCACCATTTTTGTAATTATCCTCCAATTGTCGATCATCGTTTACTGAAAATTATAAAACTCTAATTACATTTATAGCTACTTCAGAAGGATCGAAGACTTTCTAGCTTCACCTAACTTAGTCTAACGGTATAACCTAACCTAACATACCTAACCATCCCTAACATAGTTAAGTTTAACGTAACTTAACCTAGCGTAACCTAATGTAACCTAAAGTACACCACTCCAATTTGACCTAACAGTTATAGTTTGTTTCGACGTTAAGCAGCTACATATGGAGGATCGACTTTCTCCATGTAAAAATCAACACAAAAAGTCTCCTCCAAAATGGCCAGTAAGAATTGAAACATTTAGTAAACACCATAAATCTTTATAAAATGTCAATAAAACATTTATGACGTTTACTAATTGTCTTATTTCTTTCTAAGATATTTGCGAATTGTCAAACATAATCCTTGCACGTCAAAAACACTAAATTTAGGTTTTAAGTAGAATATTCAAAATTATTTCATGTGATTATAACTGTGTTTTGTTCGACTAATAATAATAATAATAATAATAATAATAATAATAATTACTTTTGGTGTTGTTGTGCAACATCATCCTTAGCGGGAAAGGTTACGTGACAGAGGGGACCTACAGCTTTACGTGGGATCCTAACTATGTACGGGTCACTACATCATCTGTATGTAAAGGACGGTTACCCATCCAATTACTGAACGGAGCCAGCGTCGCTTAACCTCTCTGATCTAACGAGAAGCGGTGTTATGGTGTGGCCGAAACGTTGTCTTCATGTTACAGCAAGTATATTTTAGAAAAGTCGACTTCATTTCCCTTCTCCAAATATATATATATATATATATATATTGCTTTTTTCTGGAAAGAAAGGTTTTGGAACTCTGCTATAAATTTCCTATAACCTTTGCCATTTGTTACCCCTATCCCACCCAGTGACCATCCCAACTAAAAATAAAGCGTCTTTCCTATTCCTAACATTTTGTCATGTAATCCCCCCAACTCCCCACCAAAAAAAAATCTGAATGAAAACAAAAGACGAAATTCTCTTTCACATGTTGAAAATAAAAGGTACCGGAACGATGTTCCAGCGCTTTACGCCAGAGAAATAGTCATATATATATATATATATATATATATATATATATATGTGTGTGTGTGTGAGTGTGTGTGTGTGTGTGTGTGTATGTGTGTGTATGCCAAATTTAATAAGAATTAAAATCATTTCCAATCGTATTTTTTTTCTCGACTGTAAATAATTTGATTTGAGTTCAAATGCGGTGTAATTTCAAGAAGAGCCGTTTACTTTCTTTGAAAGGAAGAGCTGAAATCAGTGAATTTGCTCTGTTGTCACTCCTTTGCAACTTAATGCTTTTTCTAATGAAATAATCAATAGCGGAAGTTTCATATCAGCTTCTGTATCCGCCATTTTGCCCTTATCTATCAATCTATTTATCTTTCTATCTACTTATATAACAATTTCTATTTCTTTATATAATAATCTATCTATATATATATATATAACATATATAATTATTTCAGCCTAATAACTTCAATTAATTGTGTGTAATAGTATTCGGGCAAAAAACGTGTAGACTCGATTAAAACAATAATGAAGTGAATGTCCATGTTTCTTACCAATAAATATTTGTAAGAGACATGGCGTTTCACTACTGGACTTTTTGAACTAATTGTACGTAGTATGCACGTACGCAAGTAAATAAATATAGTTTCATGTTGCGAGTAAATTGGGCTACGTCGTAGCCAATGTCGTAACACCGCTTCCCTTTGATCAGCGAAGTTAAGCGACATTGGGTTGGATAGTAGTTGGATGGGACTGTCCTCCGCATGCAGACTATGCAACGACCCGTGGTTCGGATCCCACGTGAAGCTGTAGGTCCCCTCTGTCATATGACCTTAGATGTTGCGAAGGAGGTGAAACAACCCAATCATTATTATTATTATTTGCGAATAAATTTATGATGGCAAACTTTTTTCTTTATACCGTATTTATTCTTTTCTTTCACATATAAATTTAGTTTGAAAATTTGAAATTTATTTGTTATAGATTGACCCAGATCCAGATCCTGTCTTTCAAAATTTTTGGAGCAAGTGTAGTTTCATCAAATAAAACGTTAAAACTAACGAAAATATTACGACTTACCGAACTAATCGTCAATTTATAATATATATATATATATATATATATATAATTATATATATATATATATATATATATATATATATATTGACGATTGGTTAGGTTAAGTAATATTTTCGTTAGTTTTAACGTTTTATTTGATGGATTCATTTAAAAAATGTCTCCTAAAGATCCTAGTGTAGTTTACGTTCCCCAACTTTAACCTAGTGTAGTTGTTTGTGTCCCCTTTTGCGTCAGGGGGACATAAACTACACTTGCTCCAAATTTTTAATTACAGTTTTTATTATGTTATAAAGAGATAATTCCAAAACTTTAAGAGAGTATGTAAGAATCCCCTTTCATTTTTAACAATTCAGAATCGTCCTAGACGAAAGTTGTACCTGAAAATAAGCATTATCCAGTAATAATTATTACTTGAATGTACTCTTTTTGAGTCATTATTTCATCATACACCACATTGTCGTCCCGATTTGATGAATTTCAAAGGGGGTAGTGGGAGGAGGCATCCTGGAATAGCCCATGCGGTTCTCGAAGATTCAGATAATCAGTAAAATTTATTACTTTATATAGTTATATAGTTTGTTGTTGTTGTTGTTGGTTAGCCGATCAGCCCACCCTGATCGAGCAAGCCGGCGGCACGCGGATAACCGATCGCCCTCTCCGGAGTGGACTAGATTTTCAGCGCACAAGTGATGTTGTGTTGTGTTCTATGTTGTGCTAGAGCGGTACAGTCTGTCATAATGTGTTCAATTGTTTGTGGTGTGTCCTGGCACAGGTGGCAGGTGTCGTCTGTGGAGTTGTCTAGTCTGTGTTTATATGTCTGTAAGTTGGGGTGATGTCCACATCGGAATCGTGCTAAGTTAACTCGATCCGATCTGCTCAGGCTGGTCTCTGACCTGTTAATGGGTGGTGGCTTCGCACCTACGACCGCATTCGGACCGAGTCGTGTCAGTGCTTTGTGGGTTAGGTGTGTGTGTATGTGTTTTCTGTACTGTGTGATGTCTGTGGGGCGTGGTATGGAATGGAGTATTTGGTTATAATGTCTCTCTGGTGTTACCTTAATGGTGCGAGGTGTCGGTGCATGATTGTACATGTAGTGGCAAGGGTGTTGTGTGATAGTTGTCGCTGCTGCCATGAATTGTGTTCCCCTCATGTCTAAATGTTCCCTAATTTTCAGTATTTTTGTTTCTGTGTGCAGGTGTTCTATTGGCGTTGTTTGAGTGCATCCTGTAATGATACGAAGTGCGTTGTTTTGTATTGTCTGTAAGGTGTTTATGTGTGTGTTTAAGATAATGGGTGCCCAGCATAGGCTAGCATAGTCCATAACTGAGCGAATATATTGTTTGTATATGAGTGATGTTGTTTCCTGCTGGTGTCCAAAGTTTGTGCCTGTTAGTACCCTAAGCGTGTTAAGTCTTGACGTACATTTGTTTTTAATGTCCTGAATGTGGTTTGCAAAAGATAATGATGTGTTGTATGTGACCCCAAGTATTTTGGTCCTCTGAGTGTGGGGAATGTTGGTGTTGTTTAGTGTAAGCTGTGGAGTTATCTGATGTTCTTTTGTGTTGCTTGTAAGCAAGGTGATGGTTGATTTTGTGGGCGCTACTTTGTCTATTGTGTGTGAGCCAGTCTTTTATACTGTTTATGTATGTTTGTAGGTTATTTGTAGCAGTGTCGATGTTGTTGTGGGTGGATGTTAGAGTGATGTTATCTGCATATGACGATAAGGTAAGCTTGTTATCTATGGGTGATGAAATGTCATGCATGTATAAGTTCAATAGTGTTGGTGAGAGAACAGAGCCTCGAGGGACCCCGTTCGGAAAAAGCTTGTTTTTGGATGACTTGCCATTAAATGTGACATGTGAATATCTTCCTGAAAGATAGTTGCTCAGCCACCTTTTGGTGTTATTGTGCATGTTTGTGTTGAGTATTTTGTTTATGAGAGGGAAGTGTGGGATAGAATCAAATCTTTACTAATGTCTATTGTTGCTAATAGTGTACGTTGAGCTGGTCGTCTGGAGTTGATGCCATCCATGATGTGCTGCGTGAGGTTAGTGAATAATGTCGTGGTTCAGTGGTGAAGTCTGAATCCATGTTCAGCAGGCGATAGTGGTATGTGTGGGTTGGTGATTTGTAAGATTAGTCTTTCCGTTACTTTGCAAGGTGTGCATAGTAAAATAATGGGTCTATAGGAAGCTGGTTCTGTTGGATTTTTGTTTGGTTTGAGTAGTGTAATAATTATACCTTGTTTCCATATGTCAGGAATAATACAGTGTTGGTATGAATATGTACTGATGTTTGTGAGAGCTAGTATTCCCTGTGGGCCCAAGTGTTTAAGGTGTATGTTAGATATGTTTTCTGGTCCAGTAGCCTTCGAATTCTTAATGTTTTTGATGATCTTGGTGGTCTGGTCTGTATTAAAGGGTATAATGGTCGTGTCGAGTCTGTATGTTTTCTTGTGTCTGACTGTTTGTCTGTCTGCGTGTTTCTGGTTGTTGTCTCTTTTTAAGTGACTTATCTTTGTTGGGATATTATTTTGGTTGCGACAGATAGCCACGTGTGAGGTGTGAATGCCGCTGTTAGAGTAGGTAATGTTGTTTATAGTCTTGTATAGCCTGGATGTATCTGTGGAGTGGTTTAGTGTTATGAATTCCCTAAATGTTTGTTTGTTTTTCTTTGAGTTTGTTGCTTATTTCTGTGTTGAGCTGTTGTATCTGATGTTTTATGGCTCCTGTGTGTGGTGTTTGTGTGTTATGTTTGAGGTTGTTACGTTGCCTTATGAGGTGGGTAATGGACCAATCCCCAATCGACCAATCCCCAATCTACCAGGGAAGTACTCCGGGGAGACGGACGTTAGGCAGGAGAGAGTGCTAGAATTCTCGTTTCTCGTGTCACTGTCCTCCTTAGCTGATATTTTTTTCCGTGTCTCATCTACCCTGTGAGCATTCCAGCATGCTGTCAAACACACTCTTCTCCCTCTATTCCTCACTACACATACATGCATCTTACACACTACACAATCTTTTCAAAATTTATATTACAAAAAATGGCATCGTTGAGCCTTGGAGATCTTGTTTTCGGCTCTCTCTTTTTTCTTTGGGTTTCACTTTTGCGGGCGCTCGCCCTTGGTCCCCTCCTTGCTACATAAAAAAAAATGAAAATGGTTGTAAAATAAATGCTGAGTAAACTGAACAGGGTGAAACCTAGATAACAAAAAGCTTTAGAATTCAGATCCATTGCGCCAGCAGTTCCACCTCGTCATTGTTTGAAAATTCTAACTTGGCAACTCATGTTGGGGTCCGAGTAGAGTTGCAGAAATAGGAGCTAGTAGCCTAAGCTTACGGCGACCCACCAGGGGTTCCCGATCCCCACCCGGGGAATCGCCGTTATAAACAATTAATTTTCGTCATATGCAAAAATCAATGTATTGTAATATGTTTCATATTTAATTTCATACCATTGTGCTGCTTTCAGAATTATGTATCTCATTATAACTATTAGTTAATATTTAGCCTTTAATAATTAAAGGTAGACGCGTGCAATTAATTAAAGGTATACATTTTTAAATACAAAAGGTTTTATACACGATATTTTCCATATTATTATTATTGGTATTATTATTATTATTATTATTATATATATATATATATATATATATATATATATATATATATATATATATACAGTACATATAAATCGATGCGTTCATAGCTTAAGTAGAAGGATGAAAAGTTTATTTTATATATGTATATATTATATATACATATATATATATATATATATATATATATATATATATATATATATATATATATAGGGTGCCCCATAATTCGGTCTCATAGGAAAATTTATTTTAAATTAAATTTACAAAAGTAATACATTAAAACTAAAACAAATGTTCAAACTGATGTCTTGTTTTGGGGGCATCTTTTTTTGTTGCAATAGCTAATATGGAAGTGAGTTACACTCGTGAGAAAAAGGCCTCCGCCTTTTCCTCACCAGCGTAACTCGAGTGTAATTTGAACATTTGTTTTAGTTCAAATTTATCACGTTTGTAAATTTAATTTAAAATCAATTTTCCTATAAGACCGAACTTATGGGACACCCTGTGTCTGTATATACTGTGTATATATATATATATATACACAAACTCAGAATGGTTCCCTGAGAAAATTATATGTTAACCCTTTACCGCCGTAGTGTCCGTTATCGGACACCAAAATAAAAATGGAAATATATCCAAAATTGTTGCGTTTTTGTCGGGTACGCCGTGATGGCTGTTTTCGGCCAATTCTGTGGAGTTACCAAGCAACGCTTTTCCGCGAAATTTAAAATTGTTAGAATTTAGCGCCATTATAGGTAACGCTGCAGCAGATGTTGGTGATGCAGTCCACGGACCTAACTTTACCAGACCATGGAATCATTACCAGGTAAGATATTGTTCTATAATAATTTGTAGCTCTCAAATATATATTTTAGACTATATTTAGAGTAAAATTTAGAGTATAAAATTACTTGTACTATCATTAGATGATCTAGAACATGGAGAGTTTGAAATAAATGCATAAATAAATTAATATATAAATTAATATATATATAAATGTGTGTGTGTGTGTGTGTGTGTCATAAAGAGCAGATGGCAATTCATAAGTTGTAGTAATTTTTTTTCCAATTTGCTTCTAGGAACAAGTGAATCTTCTGGACATGCATCAATTTCTATAGCAATTGGTAACTTTTATGCTGGAAACTGTAACAAGAAGTCACGCTTTTGTACAGTTGCTGCAACAAGTGATGAAGAGACCATATCAGAAGGAGATGAAAGAGAAAATTTAGAAGAGTTCAGACCTAACGAGTCAAGTAAGCTTTTCATATTTTTTTCAAAAGTAGATAGCTACAGAATTAATATAAATGAATAATAAATACTGAATACAGAAGAGTATAGTCAATTAAATCTCTATAATACAAACACTCTTACATCCCCTCTGTAGTTGTCTTATGCGTCGAAAACCATTCACCCTTGTCTGTATCTAACGAGAAAAGGCGAAAGTAGACTTCGCAGAAGCGTACCCCTATCTGGAAAAAAGTTACCAGTCGACAGCCTATTCCACCTGAACCAGACTTTGAAAATGACTCTCGCGTATCAGAAAATATCGAGGATGACTTAGTGAGCCCATTTCAGTTTTTTTCGAAATTTATTGATAAAGATATTCTTGATATTATTGTTAGTCAAAGTAATTTATATTCTGTGCAGAAAAATGTAAATCGTCCTCTAAAATTGACTAGGGAAGAATTTGAGCAGTGGCTGGGACTGTCTATTTGGTTTAGCCTCTGTAAAATAAGTAATACTCGTGAGCACTGGAATGATGGTATGAAAGATGAGCGTTACACAAGCTTGATGACTCGTGATAGGTGGGAAGAGATAAAAAGTAATATTCATTTTGTAGATAATTCTCAGCTGTCTGGTGATGATAAAATAGCTAAAGTACGCCCCTTCGTGGAACATTTGAGAGCTAAATTTAAAGAAATTCCAATGATCAGATATATATGCATAGATGAGTCTATCATTCCATTCAAAGGCCATTCTGCACTAAAACAATATATCCCAAAGAAACCGCACAAATGGGGTTTCAAATTTTTTGTGTTAGCTGACAAAGAGGGAATGGTGTACGATTTTATTCCATACACTGGAAAGATTCAACCAGTTGATAACCCTACAGTTCCTGATCTTGGGGCTAGTTCAAATATAGTTTTGCATTTAGCTCAAAGCATTCCAAATGGCAAAGGATACAGACTGTTTTATGATAATTGGTTTATATCTTTGCCATTGCAAGTTTGCTTAGCAAAACGTAAAATATGGTCTTGTGGCACTGTTCAGTCAAGAAGGTTGCCAGGTCTCACATTTTCTTCAGATAAAGAAATGCAGGCTAAAGGTAGAGGTACTTTTGAGGAATGGGATGCAAATGCGGATGGGGAAAGAGTAACAGCAATCAAGTGGTTTGACAGCAGGGCTGTTCATGTGTTATCAACTTTTGCCACAGCGTATCCTGTTGTTCAAAAGGAAAGGTTTGATCGTAAGACAAAGGAGAATGTAACAATAACTTGTCCAAATACTGTACATGAGTACAACAAAGCAATGGGTGGGGTAGACTTACATGACCAGATGGTTTCTCTCTATAGATTCTCATTCAAATAAAAAAAATATTACCACAGAATTATTTGGCATTTGTTTGATATGGCATTAGTCAATGCTTGGCTAATGTACAAGAGGTCATGCAATGCTATGGATATTCCTCCTAGAAAGCAAAATAAGTTATCATATTTTAAAGTTAAGGTAGCTAAGGCTTTGATGTTTGCTGGGAAAGTGACACAAACAAGCAAAAGAAAGAGACCATCTATCGAACAACCCCCCCCCCCCAAAAGTTGGGAATCAGGGCTTACCTCTACCTGATATTGATGTACGATATGATGGTCTCCATCATTTGCCTGATGTTGGTTCTGTTAGGCATATGTGTAAAATGGTTGGTTGCAAGAGACGAATTGTAACATTCTGCCAAAAATGTAATGTTTGTTTGTGCATTGCACAAATAAACAAATGTTTCACAGAATTTCATATTAGGAATCAATAAATTCCATATCCTGATTCAATTGTAATAGTATATATAAATGTAATATGCAATTCCAAACCCATTTAATATGTTTGATGTAATAGTTTATAATATGTTAATAAAATGTTTGAGTTGAATTCAATGTTTTATTCTCCGTAGAGTTTCACATATTTTTAGCTCCATGTGCAGTGTTGCCCGATTTCATCCACCTTCATTAAAAATATAAATAAAAGAAGAAGTATAAATTTTAATGCCTACACTGCTTCTTTGCATCTCATTTACCACAATTATTAATATATTTTTTAAAAATAATGGAAATAAATAGACCTCGGCGGTTAAGGGTTAAACACAGACCGTGCATGGAACAAGGAACTCTTCTGGGAAAATTAAATCCACTATAGTCCGAATAAGTAATGGTAAATGACAAATACCATAGTTTTTCTTTTTCATGATGTTAGCCCGACGTGGGCAACGGGTCTCTCGCAAAGAGATCCCATAAATATAGCTTCCCTCACCAGCTATCTGCAAAGCAGACAGGATCCAGCTTTGGGACATGGATCTAGGGTTTAAAGCAAGCCTAGACCCCCTACATTCAGAACCTCTATATAAGTAAAAGACTCGTTGCATTCACGTCGGATTGAATAAATCAAAGAAAAAGGGGGTAACTATTGTATTTTTAGCCAAAAAAACCAAAACTTAAACCTCAACCGGGACATTGAGCGTCCACTTTTCAAGGCACGTAACACGTCCGTTTCTCAGGGAACCATTCTGAGTTTGTGTATATTAAACGAACGTGTTACGTGCCTTGAAAAGTGGACGCTCAATGTCCCGGTTGAGGTTTAAGTTTTGGTTTTTTTGGCTAAAAATACAATAGTTACCCCCTTTTTCTTTGATTTATTCAATCCGACGTGAATTCAACGAGTCTTTTACTTATATAGAGGTTCTGAATGTAGGGGGTCTAGGCTTGCTTTAAACCCTAGATCCATGTCCCAAAGCTGGATCCTGTCTGCTTTGCAGATAGCTGGTGAGGGAAGCTATATTTATGGGATCTCTTTGCGAGAGACCCGTTGCCCACGTCGGGCTAACATCATGAAAAAAAAACTATGGTATTTGTCATTTACCATTACTTATTCGGACTATAGTGGATTTAATTTTCCCAGAAGAGTTCCTTGTTCCATGCACGGTCTGTGTTTAACATATATATATATATATATACATACAGGGTGTCCCATAAGTCTGGAACCATAAGGTAAAATAAGTAATTCATGTTTTTTCCGTTTATGCAAGTGCGCATGATGTCTTTGAGTAAGGAAGAACGCATCCAGGTAATTCTGTTCGTAGGAAATCGGAGTCAGAGGGAGGTCGCTGAGGAATTTAACAGATCGCATCCGGACCGCGCGCCGATAACACAGCTGTGTCGGCAAACTTGTAGCAAATTCAGGGAAACGGGATCCATAGGAGATAAACCACACAGTGGACTTCCGAGGACATCCACCGATGATGACACAGCCGCTACCATCCTCGCTCATTTCACAAACAGTCCCCAAAAGTCTCTTCGGCGTTTTTATTGCCTTTTTTATCATTTTGCCCTATGGTTCCAGACTTGCAGGACACCCTGTATATATATATATATATATATATATATATATATATATATAATACACACAGACCGTGCATGGAACAAGGAACCCTTCTAGGAAAATTAAATCCATTATAGTCCGAATAAGTAATGGTAAATGACAAATACTATATTTTCATGATGCTAGCCCGACGTGGGCAACGGGTCACTCGCAAAAAGGTCCCATAAATATAGCTTCCCTCACCAACTATCGACAAAGCAGATAGGATCCAGCTTTGGGACAGGATCTAGGGTTTAAGGCAGCCTAGCCCAGCTACATTTAGAACTTCAATATAAGCAAAAGACTCGCTGCCTTCAAGTCAGATTGATTACATTAAAGAAAAAGGGGTAACTATTATATTTTTAGCCAAAAGCCAAAACTTAAACCTCAACTGGCAGAATTGAGCGTCCACTTTTCAAGGCACATAACATGTCCGTTTCATGATGGGAATGAACTCAGAATGGTTCCCTGAGGTTTTTTATGATACATACAGACCGTGCATGGAACAAGGAACTCCTCTGGGAAAATTAAATCCACTATAGTCCGAATAAGTAATGGTAAATGACAAATACTATAGTTTTTTTCTTTTTCTATTCTGAGTTCATTCCCATCTTGAAACGGACATGTTATGTGCCTTGAAAAGTGGACGCTCAATTCTGCCAGTTGAGGTTTAAGTTTTGGTTTTTGGCTAAAAATATAATAGTTACCCCTTTTTCTTTGATGTATTCAATCTGACGTGAAGGCAGCGAGTCTTTTGTTTATATTGAGGTTCTAAATGTAGCTGGGCTAGGCTGCTTTAAACCCTAGATCCTGTCCCAAAGCTGGATCCTATCTGCTTTGTAGATAGCTGGTGAGGGAAGCTATATTTTTTAGACATCTTTGCGAGTGACCCGTTGCCCACGTCGGGCTACCATCATGAAAAAGAAAAAAACTATAGTATTTGTCATTTACCATTACTTATTCGGACCATAGTGGATTTAATTTTAACGGTCTGTGTGTATCATAAAAAACCTCAGGGAACCATTCTGAGTTCATTCCCATATATATATATATATATATATATATATATATAATATATATAATTTAGGGTGATGCACAAATCATGACCATCATGGATTTTTAGGGATACCCCCTCATTTGTTCCAATTTGTCACAAAAACACCCTGTGAGAAATTCCAGGTCAAACAAATAACATCCAGAGGTCGCGCCCGCCAATTGAAAATTACAAAAAATTAGAGTAAAATCAAATTTTTTTTTAATATGTTCTTATTTTTGTTGCAGGTTTTGTGCAGGTTTGCTGCAGGCAGAGTGGTAGGTGATGCGTATATGAGCAAACAGCAAACAGCGTTCAAGGAAATTGGTATCGCAGTGTGCTTGTGGCAGTGTCCGGGAGAGGTGTTATATCAGTGAGTGTCTCCGCCTCAATTTCTCTTCTATTTCCTGTATCTTAATTGTGACGAAAATGAGATCAAGAAGCTCAACAGATATCTGGCTGATCGGTCAACAAATAGATAAATTGAATCAAAGTAAGCTTCCATCAAAGAAAGAAGTAATTTCCTTATTCATGAATTATAAACATGTCAAGAATGAAACCGTCAGAGAAGCATTAACTTCAACTGTTAATGATGTATTGGAAGTGTGGCAGAGAGCAGGAATACCAACAACCCAGAAATGTAATGTTGTGAAGAAATTAAATAAACTGTATGATGAATGGCAAGGGCTGAAGAAGAGCAAAGGAAAAAAATCGAAGTTTTCAATAGAGAAAGAGAATACATGGAAAGAAAAATTGGATGGACTCTTTGATATTGCGCATGCAAATGCTAACGAGTTAATAACTATCGAAGAAGATAGAGAGTTTCTACGGCTACAAAGGGAAGGTCGAAAGGGTAAAATGATGGCAGTTGATAAGGATGAAGAAAAACGTCGAAAGGAAGCTGCGAAGAGACATGAAAAAATGGATAAGAAAAGGTTACGTGAATCAAGTGCATTTGATGAAACAGTTGTTCTTGCAAGCAGCAGCAGTTCCTGCAGTGATTCACCTGCATCTATGGAAGAAGAAGTACATCTGGAACAGCCCTCAACATCCAAAAGAGGCCTTCCAAGAAAAAAATTCAAGATTATGAATGAAAATCTGCTTTCCTCATTGGATGCTGCTAAGATCAGCGACCGATCAGCCTCCTTAATAATTATTCCAACGATCGCAAATGTTGGAAAAGATCCAGAGAATTACAATGTTAGCTACTCATCGATTCGCAGGGCAAGACAGAAATCAAGAAAGAAGTTCAGTGAAAACTTGAAAGAAGAATTTCAAGCTGACAAACCCTTGATTGTTCATTGGGATGGCAAACTCCTCGAAGACATTACTGGGAATGAGGTTGTTGATCGGTTGCCAGTCCTAATCTCTGGCAGTGGAGAAGATCAACTGCTTGGAGTGCCAAAAATAGATCATGGCACAGGAAAGGATACTGCAAATGCAGTACATCAGGCGATCATTGATTGGAATCTAATAGATAAGGTAAAAGGCATGTGTTTCGATACAACTGCATCGAACACAGGTCGTAAAAACGGAGCTTGTGTCCTAATTGAACAGAAAATGGAGAAAGATTTGTTGTGGTGTCCTTGTCGACACCATATCCTTGAAATCATGTTGGAAGCAGTGGTATCCCCTGCATTACAGGCTTCATCAGGCCCTGACATTCAGTTATTCAAAAGATTCAAAACAAACTGGAATAAGATTAATCTAACTTCATACGATAAATTAGAAAATTATCCACAAAAGGAAAAAGAGGAAATCATTAACTTTGCAGCAAGAAAAATCAATGAAGATCAACCTCACGACGATTACAGAGAGTTATTGGAACTGACAATCATTTTGCTTGGCGGTACTCCAACGACTGGAATAAAATTCAGGAAGCCTGGGGCTTATCATAGAGCCTGTTGGATGGTGAAAGTCATTTATTCGATGAAAATCTTTATGTTCAAAAGTCAATTCAAAATAACAGCAATAGAAGAAAGAAATCTAAAAGAAATTTGTTGGTTTTCTGTTTCAATTTATATTAAGCATTGGTTTTCAGCACCCTGCGCAGCAAGTGCTCCACGAAATGATCTGAGTCTTCTCAAGAATCTTCACAGCTACAAAAGCACAAATGAACAACTAGCAAATGCTGCTTTAGAAAAATCAAGAATCATTTGTGGTATCTCTCAGAAGAGTTGATCGCATTGGCTTTCTTTGATGATAAAATCAGCTTTGACACCAAAAGAAAAATGAAGGAGGCTCTTACAAAATCTTCGGAGCCAGATCCTCCAAAGAAGACACAAATAGACATCAAAACTATTGACAATAAGCAGCTTGAAGATTTTGTAACTGCTAACACAAAGTCCTTCTTCAGTATACTCGGATTGTCTTCAACGTTCTTGAGCAAACCAGTAGAAGATTGGCTTCTCGATGAGAGTTATTGGGTTGCAAAGAACGTAGTGAATCACACGAAAGTTGTTAATGATATTGCTGAAAGACGAGTGAAATTGATTGAAGATTATAACAAATTAATTACAATGATGAACAACAGAAGCAATATCTACTGCAAGTTGTATCAAATTATCGGAAGAAGCTTCCGGACAAAACTAAGAAAACTCTCGTATCTTTGACGCAACAGTAAAATTTACGAGTATATCCATTCTATGTATCTATTGTAAATATCTATTGTATTGTATCTGTTTTATGAACAAATGGAAAAGAGGAAGGTGGTATGATAGGCCTCCTGGAGAACTTCCACTCAAAAAAAAAGTAACGTGACGCTTGCTGTACCTCCTGGGTGTCATGGAAATTTTAAAATGGCGGGCGCGACCTCCAAATATTTGAATTTTGACCCGAAATTTCCCCAGGATCATTTTTCCACCAAATTAAACCAAATGGAACAAGGAACTCTTCTGGGATAATTAAATCCACTATAGTCCGAATAAGTAATGGTAAATGACAAATACCATAGTTTTTCTTTTTCATGATGCAAGCCCGACGTGGGCAACGGGTCTCTCGCAAAGAGGTCCCATAAATATAGCTTCCCTCACCAGCTATCTGCAAAGCAGACAGGATCCAGCTTTGGGACATGGATCTAGGGTTTAAAGCAGCCTAGCCCCACTACATTTAGAACCTCAATATAAGTAAAAGACTCGTTGCATTCACGTCGGATTGAATAAATCAAAGAAAAAGGGGTAACTATTATATTTTTAGCCAAAACCAAAACTTAAACCTCAACTGGCAGAATTGAGCGTCCACTTTTCAAGGCACATAACATGTCCGTTTCATGATGGGAATGAACTCAGAATGGTTCCCTGAGTTTTTTTATGATACACACAGACCGTGCATGGAACCAAAGCTGGTTCCTGTCTGCTTTGCAGATAGCTGGTGAGGGAAGCTATATTTATGGGACCTCTTTGCGAGAGACCCGTTGCCCACGTCGGGCTTGCATCATGAAAAAGAAAAACTATGGTATTTGTCATTTACCATTACTTATTCGGGCTATAGTGAATTTAATTATCCCAGAAGAGTTCCTTGTTCCATGCATGGTCTGTGTGTATCATATATATATATATATATATATATATTATATATTATATATATATATAAAATTTTAAAAGCTACAATTATCACATCTTCACATCTTTCAAATTCAGAACTAATGTTTGCCACATTGTTAAAAAGAACGACCTTTCGATGTATAAGTTTAAAAGAAAAGAAATTGACAGACATTTTTAAATCAGAAAGTTGAAGCTTACTGATAAACTAATAATGTAACTAATTTATTTACGGTCAGACATATAGTGGCCTGTTGACAGTAGTCCTCTTTATTACACACACACACACACATATATATATATATATATATAATATATATATATATATATATATACGAGCGGAGCGACTTGGCGTTCCAGGGTGGAAGTTGAACGCTATATATATATTAGTGATGCACCGATACCTCAATTTTGCCGATACCAATTTGCCGATACCGATTAATCGGCATCCATTTAGAAAAATTATAAGTATAACCCAATGTAATGTATATTAATTAATACTATATTATTTATTATTTACTTTTATTTACTATAATAAAAAATTATTACTTAATTAGCGATGTGAGCTTGTTTTTTGTTTTTTAATAAAAGTTTTGGATCAATCCCAGAATAGGCACCTGAAATCATTTTTAGGTGCTTAATCTGGGATTGAGGCAAAACACAGGTGCTTAATCTGGGATTGAGGAGAAAAAAATATAAACAGTTTTTAGAGATATAATTTCATTGTTTTTATCAATATTTGAAAAAATCAACTCTAACCTAACCTAACCTAACCTAACCTAATCTTTTGCTATATCTTCTGCTTTTTTCGTTAGTTTTGCTATTCTTACCAGTTCAGAAACATTCGGGTTCATATTGCAGGAATTTATAATATCTAAAATTTTTCTTTATTCATTAAACCACTTTAAACCTTTTATAACTTTGCCTTTATTACATTTGTAATAAACTTTGTATAAACAATAAATTTTATAATCATCAGGTTTTTTTTATTTAATTCCTTGCAAGGTGCCTATTCTGGGATTGAGGTTGAACGCAGGTGCTTCATCTGGGATTGAGGTACATCAGGTGCCTATTCTGGGATTGACCCAAAGTTTTTTATTGATACTCCAAAATATTATTCACTGAGAATATTCGAGAATTTTCTTTTTTCTTAGTTTTAAGAGAGTTTTAGATTGTTTTACAGCTTTTTATAGAATTCTAGAATATTTCAGAACCTTATGGAACTTTCTAGAATGTCTTAGAATATTCTAGACAATTTCAGAACATTCTGGAATACTCCGGATTTGAGAGAAAATAGTACCTATATAAAGGATGGCAAATTATTTCCTTGGTTAGTTGTGGTTGTGTATAGCAAAAGCAAGTATCTACATGTGATTGTGATATTGTCTGTTGAGCCTTTTATGGTAGGCCAGGTAGTTCTTTTTGAAGTATTTTTTTTTGCCATTTTGGATAATAATTTGAATAACAAATTGAAAGTGTTAGCATTATTTATAACTACTTGATCAGCTTGAATCATTCAAAATTATTTCAAATTTGTTTTTAGATTTATACATTTAAGATTGAATATTAGTATTGTTCTTTTAATATTATTTGGTTATTTACAACAAAAATATAGTTGGTTATTTACAACAAAAATATTGTACCCTATTTTATAACATTATAGCAAATAGAGCAAGCATCTACACATGATTTTCTTGTTCCTTAAGGGAACAGGGAAACCTTGATAAGGTAGGGGAAATTTACGTTAGGTATAATAAAAAGTCCATACATAGCCTACATACATACAAATCCATACATACATACTGGTATAGATACTAAAATACATACTATTGCAGTTACTTAAATAATTACTAATATAGTTACTAAAATACATACTGATATAGTTACTAAAATATATTTTGATATACCGTAGTTACTAAAATACCGTACATACTGATATAGCTGTGTGAGTTAGTGATATGTGTTATGTGGAATTGGCAATCTAGTTCTTATAATGGCAGTTGTGATTGTGGTATGATATAATTGGGTGTTTTCCGGTTTGTCTTTTATATTTCTGTATAACGGGAACCATAACAAAGCTAATAAATACGTTCTGATATATAGTTACTAAAATACAGTACTAATATAAATTAGCTAGTTTATTTATTTCTTCACTCATCCTATCATTCACTTCTGACTTAGAATTTCTTCATTTTGACAGGAACTGAAGTTAAGTTGTATCAGAATAGTTGAAAACCCCCTCAAATATTCTATAAAAGAAAATTATCAAAAATTCTCGGTTCAGAGAATATTCTCCTAAAGATTATTCCCGATAATTTTACAACACTAATATGAGCTATGTCTAAATCTTCCAAAACCAGCCCAATTTGTGATTTTTTTGCCATCTGTTCAGAAGATAATAGCAAAGCAAAGTGTAAAGGATGTGGTGCGCTTATATCCAGAGGAGGAAAGGAAACACATAAAATGACTACATCAAACCTTAGAAGCCATCTTAAGTCTCAGCACAAAGCTCTTTTTAACAAACTTGAAGCTCTCAACAAGCAACAGCATCCAGTAAAAAAAAACATCACTAACAAGTCAAAGCATACTCATGTCCACTTTTCTGTCAAAGAAAGTTACTGACTCTCCAAGTGACGAATCATCAAATAAAGATAGAAAAACTGAGATAGTTTCATTGGAAAAACTAGGCCCTTCCAATAGGAAATCATTAGAAGAAACTATATCAGAATTTGAACATGTAGAACCAGAAGTACATGACCTACAATCATCAGACAGCAAGTTAACAAGTCAAGATAAAACTCTGTTACAACCATCATTGGAGAATCTACTGGAAAAGAAAAAGAAATGGGCAATCAATGATAATAGAGCTAGAGTTATTACTTTGAAGATTGGAGAAATGATCTGCTACGATCTGCAACCCTACTCAGTTGTAGAAGACATTGGCTTTAAAAATTTGATAAGCCATCTTGAGCCTAGATACACTATACCATCGAGAAAGCATTTTGCAGAAAGTGTCATCCCCTTCATTTACCAAAAATTGGAAACTACTCTACGTACCAAGCTTGATAATGCGTCATATGTCAGCCTTACTACAGATGGATGGATGGCTAGTCATAGTCTACATTCGTTTTATAGCTTAACAGCCCAGTGGATAAATGAGAAGTTTGGACCTGAGCAAGCTGTTCTACAAATGTCCCATTTTGAAGGCTCACATACTGGAGTTAAAATAGCAAAGTTTTTAACAGACTCCCTCAAAAAATGGAACATCAATAAGGAAAAGATACAGATGATCGTAACCGATAATGCGGCAAATATGAAAGTTGCTATTAGAGAGAGTGGCCTAGAAGACTCCTCATTTTGTTGTGTTATACATACACTTCAATTATGCATACAAGATAAAGCTATTAAAGAACAAAGAAGCGTAAAGGACATGCTTGCGGTTGTACGAAATTTGGCAACTCATTTCCATCACTCTAGTTCAGCACGAGATGCTTTAAAGGAAATACAAAATGAAATTAAATTACCGCAGCATGCTATCATCCAAGACGTATCAACTAGGTGGAATAGCACCTATTATATGCTATCACGCATTGTTGAGCAAAAGAAAGCAATAATCCTCTATTGTATAGGGAAAAAGCATACTTGCTTAACAGATGACCAATGGGAGCTTGCCGAAACACTTGTCATGGTTCTCAAACAGTTTGAAGTAGCGACCAAAGAGATGAGCTTTGCAGATGCATTAATTTCTCAAGTCATTCCTTTTATTGTATCAATGGAAAAATATCTGGATTTTGCTGTGACAAATGTCAAAGGTATTCAAACCATTCTTGAGGAAGTCAGGTAGTTTTAAAGAAAGATTTAACAAGTATAAAGAAGAATCTAAACTAATCCTAGCAAAAGTACTCGATCCAGGGTTCAAAATGAAATATTTTATTACATCAGAAGACAAGGAGAGAGCTCTAACAGAACTATATAATGCTTCAGACAAATTTGCAAAACCAAAAACTGATGGTAAGTCAAATAATATTTATATTTTATTCTTATTTCCCCAGATTACAATTTTATTTTTATAATTTTTTTAAAAATTGATTCTAGGGTTTAGGATATTAACTTTTTAACTCAGTCAGTAGTTATTTTCATTAGCCAAAATACCTATTCATTGTTATTTAAAATAAATAGATCTAATGTTCCTTCAAAATTAGTTCATCTATTTCCTTATTTTTTAAATTACAAAGTAAACTGGTGCACTAAAGTGATTTATTCTTATTGGCAAAGTTGATTTTTTTCAGATTTAACCTAAAATCTCAAAAAAAAAAATCATTAGGTTTTATGACATACAGTTACCAGTGTTGTATGAACTTTAATAGCTATACTTAAATTACAGAATACAGCACAAGTTTAACTGACTCAGTTTTCAGACTCTGGTTCTACTGCTTCTGAATCAGATGCTGAGTCGACAACCTCAGGTTCACCCTTAAAAAAGCTAAGAATGCAAGATGATATATATAAATTTTTTGAAGAAGGGGAAAGCAACTTGGAACAGTGAAAAAGAGTTACAAAAAAGTCGAAATCAATCCACAAACAACTTATTAAAGACAAAAAGATAAAATGGTTAGCAACATTTTTTTTTTAGGTGACTTTATATTTAAATTATTTATGTAATGTAACGTAACACTGCATGATTGTATGTATTTTCTATTTATTTCAGGAAAGAAGAAGTTGATTTCTACCTATCACTTCCTGCAATAGCAAAGAAAGAATGTCCATTTCATTGGTGGAACAATTATGATATGGGCAAACATGGAAAGAAATCAACAGAAAATGAACAATAGCTAACTACACTGCAAAATGGTCAAAAATATCTGTGCGCTCCTCCCTCTTCAGTTTATAGTGAAAGATTGTTTAGCACAGGAGGAAATATCTACGAATCCAAGAGAAACAAATTAACGCCCGAACATGGGGAACAATTGGCATTAATTCATTATAACATGAAATTTTTAAAATAAAAATAAAAAAATTTCCAACACTTCAAGCAGCTGTAAGGAATATATTGAATAAATAAACCATTTTTAAAAAGTTAATTTGTAGTTATTTTAAGGAAAATATTTTAATATGAAGATAGCTACCATAGCTAGCTACTTTGAAGAATTTGATTGTTTTTACCAGGATGTGTGTTTTCAATAAAGCTTCATTTCGGTGTTGTCTTAATCATTTATGTTTGGTTAATGAAGTTTATTTCGGTTGAAATAAGGTAGTTTTTTGCTAAAAATTTTGTCTTCTATACATGCGACTCAGTGTAAAATGATTTTGATGTTCCTAACTGCTGGATTTAAAAAAAGAGACACAAAAGGTTAAAGTTTTGTGATTTAGTGGTAAAAACTAGAAACAATTTTAATTATAGTTTTAAGAATGTCGCATCAGCAAAAAAATCATTTCCCATTTGGTGACCCAATTCGCCCCAGTCGACGCTACCTATGCCAAGCTTGCCGATACCGATTAATCGGCCGATATTAGGAAAATAATCGGCATGCCAGGTGCCGATACCGATTAATCGGTGCTATATATATATATATATATAGGGTGTTTCATAACATGTGGGACGCACTTTCAGGATGGATTTAGGACCTGAAAATAACGAAAAACGCTTATATATAAACATATGCCCGAAATCGATTTGTTTCCGAGTTACAGCCCGTTTTGTGTCCCAGCAATTCTTTCCGCAAACTGTTTACAAACACTGCTTGCCACCAATGTTTGTGAGTGTGTACGAGATTTATTTCATGTATGGCCTTGCCGATTGTAATGTTTCGTACACTCTATGACATGTTTCAATATCGTTGAGTGTAGAGCCATCAGTCACTCAGAGGTGCATCGCGGTGTTTCACTGTTCGTATTCGTAACTTCTTACCGTGAATAAATGCCGTCCAGTAAAAAAAAAACCTTAAAAGTTTTTGTGTTATTCAGTGATAGTGTGCATTTGAAGTGAGAATGGAGGCTTGTTCAAACAGAGAAATGGCAGACATGCATCTCATGCATGGACTTGCCGAGTGTAATGCGGCTGCAACAAGACGTCTGTCTGTGGAAAGGTTTCCGAATCGCCGTCTGCCGGATAAGAAGACCTTTCAGAGAATAGACGAACGTCTTGGTGATACAGGATCATTCAACAAGCGAGTTTCAGATGGTGGTAGACCAATCAGCGCCAGAACTGTTGAGTTGGAGGAGCGGGTCCTAAATCGCTTGGAAGAACATCCTGGTGTCAGCACCTGAAGGATAGCAGCAGCAGAGGGTGTAAGATACACAACTGTGTGGAAAATTTTACGGGAACAATAGCTTTACCCATATCACATTCAGAGAGTACAAGGCCTTACTGAAGCTGATTTCCCACCACGAAAGGCTTTTGTACTTGGTTCCTTCAACGGTGTGCTCGCGATCCTCTTTTTCTATCCTCCGTGTTGTTTTCTGATGAGGCTGCCTTCACAAGAAATGGCGTGATCAATTTTCACAACACTCATCGCTAGGCCGAAGAGAATCCACAGGCCATCATCCAGTCAAGGCATCAACAACAATTTAGTATCAATGTGTGGGCAGGACTTATTGCCGACAACTTAATCGGTTCTTTTGTTTTGCCTGGAAGATTAACAGGAGAATCCTATTCCAATTTTTTAAGGATTGATTTTAAGCGATTTACTAGATGAAGTTCCTTTTGGTGTCCGACGTCGTATGTGGTTTATGCATGACGGCGCTCCGCCTCATTTTAGTCGAGTAGCCAGAGATTATTGGATGACCATTTCCCTGATAAATGGATAGGCCGTGGAGGACCCATTGCGTGGCCTGCTCGCTCCCCGGACCTGAATCCACTCGTTTTTACCTATGGGGTCATCTGAAATCCATCGTTTACGTGACACCCATTGTCAACGTTGAAATGCTTCGCCAACGTGTAAAACAAGGATGCCAGAAAACCCGAGCAATACCTGGAATGTTTGAACGCGTCAGGCAGTCTATGACGAGGCGTGTTCAGGCGTTTATTCAAGCGCAAGGCGGTCATTTTGAGCATTTCCTTTAAAAGTAAGGCGGATACTTGCTGGAACACATAACGGGCTGTAACTCGGAAACAAAGCGATTTCGGGCATATGTTTATATAAACTTTTTTCATTGTTTTCAGGTTCTGAATCCACCCTGGAAGTGTGTCCCACATGTTATGAAACCACCTGTGTGTGTGTGTATATATATATATATATATATTATATATATTAATATATATATATTATATATATATATATACTGTGTATATATATATATATATATATATATTCCCGGTTAGGTTAATTGAATGCTCATGCCCAGTTAGGTCAACTGAATGCCCGGTTAGGTCAACTGAATGCCCGATTAAATTAATTGAATGCCCGATTAAATTATTTGAATGCCCGTTAGGTCAATTGTACGCCCTTGACGATTGGTTAGGTTAAGTCGTGATATTTTCGTTAGTTTTAACGAAAATATCACGACTTAACCTAATCAATCGTCAAGGGCGTACAGTTGACCAACCGGGCATTCAATTAACCTAACGGAAAGTCGAATTTTGTTCTTTATCATGAGAAGACTTAGCATGCCATTTTTTTTAAAGCTATTAAATCATATTTAGGGGTGGCGCACGGCAGTATCAAAATGTAAAGTGTTGTATAGTATTTTTAATCAGTAGTAAAATACCTCATTTATTTCTTTGCAACATGAAAATAAAAACCCACTCTAATAGACAGAGTTTATTTCCACAACAGTTTCGACGCCCACTGGCATCCTCCTCCTGGCGTCGAAACTGTTGTGGAAATAAACTGTCTATTAGAGTGGGTTTTTATTTTCACATTTTGACCTTCACGTAAAAAAAGTAAAGTTTTTTGCATTTATTTCTTTGCAAAATTTGCAGAAATTATTGTTGAAATGTTTATATGAGATATTCATATGTTTTCAGATATATAGTTGTATTTATGATATAATATCAATATATGTGACTACCTTTTGTGACTTTTGGCATCTGAAAAACTGACAAGGAGCAGGCTGCAACTCAAATCCTCAGTTAACTATATGCTGAGGAAGTGCGTAGGTGGTAGTAACTCGTGCTCCATTTATTTCACGGTTAAGAGTTTCACGACCTAAAATTTTCAATTTCTTTGCAATCATGGCTCGTACTAGTTATAGTACTCGTTCTAAAACAGGTATATGGCTTGTTGGTCCAACTTTACCAAAAATATTGAGCGATAAGCTACCTTCTCAGCAGCAAGTTTTGGCACATTTTTTTTTATCATCATTCAGAGATGAAGCTCCCTTTGAAAGATAGTGCTAAGAACACTTTGATCAGTGTTATGGGTTTCTGGAAGAAACCAGTATTCCAACTGCGCATGAACATGATCTTATTAAGCAGTTGCTCAAACTTCATTCTGAATGGAAAGCATTGCAAAAAAGTAAATCCAGTCGATCTCAAAAGCAAATTTCCAATGAAACACACTTCACATCACGACTCAATAAACTATTTGACATTTCACACGAGAATGCTCTCTCTATGATGAAAATAGAAGATAAGAAATTTCTTATTTCTCAGAGCAGTGGAAGGAAAGGTCACATAGCTGGCATTGATAAAGTGACAACAATCAAGGAATGAACAAGAAATACAACAACTAAGCAAAGTTAAAACAATAGATTCAAGTACCAATAGTGATAACGAGTCGATCCATTCGGAAAATAGTACATCTCAAAAATTAAAAAGGTTTTCTCAGGGTGACACCCAACCACAATTGAAGAAAGCAAGACCTCAAAACATAATGACTCCCGAATTAGCGCAAGCTCTAGAGTCCAGGGGTGAGCAACCATTTCTTCAATTTAGCCACGGGTGTGGCGAATGAAAGTAAAATTCGCCACACCGTGCATAAGTAGAGAAATAGGTTGATAAATCGAAATATAAAATGAAAAACTGTTTAAACAGGTTTATTCAAAACATGTACATTTTGACTACTCACAACTGCTTTATACACAAATGATGAAAAAAATGAGAAAATTTAATGCGAAATTTCACAATGATTTTGTTTAAGAAGTCTCAAAAATTTTGGCTGAATATTTCAACTCAATGTGGTTTCTTCAAACTATCTGCCTTATTTTCACTGAAAACTTTTTTGCATAGAAGGCACACCGGCTTTTCATTTACTTGCATCACTATAAATCCCAGCTCACAGCTTTTTTTAAATTCTCGTGTCACATTTTTTCATTCGCCCGTCTTTCCCCTTTTAACACTAACTTCCAAATCAATGAGTTTGTCTACATTACTTAGCTCGGCATTATCATCTGCTGGTTCACCTCATTTTCAAATAATCCACTTATCCATCATTACGATGAAAGTGTTCAAATTAATTATAACAATGCAGAAAATACTTTGTTAACGACTGGGGCAGAGGAAAATGTAAAAATAACACACTCGAAACAGAAGCAACCACACCTACAGTCACGGTCGGGCCCTAACTGAATCAAATAGTGGCGGAGAGTACAGCTGGTAGCATTGCGTCAATGAGTCAGTCTGAGAATGGAATAGAAAATGTTAAATTGCAACCAGTACACTGTCGAGAAAAGGGTTTGTTGCATTTTATTGTTAGGGCCAAAACAAGGCAAACTCAAATTCGCCACACTCACAAGGCCAATTCATCATTTGTGGCGATTGACGACAGGGTTGCCCACCCCTGCTTTAGACCGTACAAAAACCGGAAACCGAGCAGCAGCTCATATCGGTGCTGCTAAGGCAAAAAGTTTAGGATATGATGTAGAGTCACTATCGATCAATAAAGATTCTACTCGCACTAAAAAGATGAAAATTAGAAAAGAAACTTCAGCTAATATCATTGAACACTTTGCTCCAGAAACCCCCCTAGTAGTTAACTGGGATGGGAAAATGCTACCTGATATCACAGGAAAAAAGTCTGTCGGTTGTTTGCCTGTGGTATTGACTGGTAAAGATATCGGCAAGCTTCTTGCAGTCCCTAAACTTACCTCCGAAAGTGCAAAAGCAATTGCAAAGGCTGTTGTTGAAACTGTAAAAGAATGGAATTTAACCAACCAGATCAAAGCTATGTCGTTTGATACCACGGCAAGTAATACAGGAAAGAGAGATGCCTGCATCCTGATTGAACAAATGTTGGAAAAAATCTTCTGCACCTAGCCTGTCGTCATCATATCCATGAGTTATAGCTGGAAATGTATTTGGCGTCCTTCTTGGTCTTTCATCAGGACCTGATATTGCTTTATTTAAGCGATTACAGCTAGAATGGAGTAACATTGATAAGAGTAAGCTTGAACCAGTGATTGGTGAAAAAGAAGCGACCTTAGACATATCTGAATGGAAGGAAATAATTGAATTCTGTAAAACTAACCTAGAATGACCTTGAGCTCCTTCAGCAATTAAAAACTTACCCAGACACTGTCGTCTCCAAATCTGCAGGCAAGGCATTCGGTAATCATTTGTGGTATTTAAGTGAACGTCTGATCGGTCTCTTTCTTTGATGATCGTGTACCTTTAGAAATGAAGAGATTGATGGTCGCAGCTCTAAAAAATGAAGGAGATAAATGCCCTCCAAATAGAATTTGTCCAACGATTTCTGAAGGAAAAGCTCTGTCATCATTTGTCACAGCAAACTCTCGACACTCTCGACAACTGTTCTCAATTTTAGGGTTCAAGATGACTTTCTAACTTCTGTAGATCCAGCTCAGTGGGAATAGATTCCAGATTATTAAAATGTTTCCAAGATTTTTAAAAGCATGAAGGTTGTCAGTGATATAGCAGAAAGGGGAGTAGCATTGTTAAAGGACTTTAACGCCTCTGTAATGAGAAATGAGGAACAGACAGTTTTTGCTTCAGATCGTTGAGGAACATCGCAAAACATTCCCAGATGCAAGAAAGAAAGCATTAGTTGAAGGTCTCCAAAGTTCAACCAGGCGACAATGAGTTGTTAGCACCATTAGCACCAACGAAATCCCCTCCATTGAGAGGATAATACTCACCCTTATGGGACCTGGAGCTGAACTCAAAAATGACGAAGCTAAAATCTTCTGGACTCTTGCGGCACCTCTAAAACATTTCCGATTTGTATACAAATTGGTATGCTGAGTTTTTTAGGGAATAAAAACAATATTATTCGTTCCGAACTTAACTTTTTGAAGATTATGTTTATACAGCCACCCTAATATACAGTATATATACAGTGTATATGATGATAAATACAGTATCAGAAAATTACAAAATTAACAAGAAAATCTCGCCGCAAATGAACATATACAAACTATGACTTCATTTATTAGCGAAAAGTGAAACGATACATTAGAATAAAATAAAACTTTCCAAACAATGCCTTTTTCATAAATGTTTGAAAAATAGGATTTTCTCATACAAATCTACCCGTATTGAGGAAATCCCCAAAATTTAAAAGGTTACAAAATTTTTACCAATTTCAAATATTTGCTTAATCTTTCAGTTTTAGCAGCAATTTTGTCGAAAAAGAAAGAAAGTCTAAAGGATAAATACTGAAACATCAAAAACTCGGCAAGAACTACGAGTACTAATTGTTAAGACAGTTTTTTGGCACGCTTTCACTTTCTTATAATCGGGTACCGAATACATTGGCCTTCCTAGACACGCCCTTTTTCACAAAAAAAAATGCACAGATAAAATTAAAATAATAATAATAATAATAATAATAAGTAACTGCCTCCATTGTCCTACATTGTACTTGTGTACAAAGGACTTGAGAAGGGAGAAAAAAGGTTAAAAATTATATTTAAAAATTTTCATGAATTGTATTAGCCTAATGAAATTGCAAATAAGTTTCAACTTTTTAAATAAATGAACTTCTGCATGCACGCTTGGATTTATTATTATTTATTAATAATTTATTAATAATAAATAAATGTGAGTCCCTAAATTATATAAACTACAATATAGTTAATAGGCGCCCGTCCCAAAGGTCTCCTCAACCGGTCTCTGCGGCGAGGCCACCGATGGAGAATCTCACCCTATTTGTGTCGCGAATTCAGCTCTCGAACGAGGCAAGCGATATTCGACACATGATAGAAGAAATCATTGGTGAACACAGTATAGTGATAGTTAATAAACTAACACGAAATCTCCGTATTATAACTCTTTTAAAGTAATAATTAAAGGTGTAAATGCGCATTTCAACCCGTATAATATGAGTCAATGGCCTGACGGTATTATTGTTAAGGAGTTTATTCACTTTTCCAGGAGATTTGATAACAGGCAAAATAATAATAATAATAATAATAATAATAATGGGCTCCCTAACGGTAATGCCTGAAAGTTGTACTGTGTATAATAATAATAATCTTACTAATAATAAATTTTCTATCAGTCATGGCGGATAACTTGTTGAAAATAGTCTCATATAATGTAAGGTCAGTGAGGAATTCAACTGTAGATGTTCATAAAATCTGCGACAGTGCAGATTTGATACTCCTGCAGGAGCACTGGCTACCTAAGCAAGAGCTAAAATTCCTCTCTACCATCCATGATGACTTTATGTACCATGCGTCATCAGCAGTAGACTTGTCAGATGAATTAATGTACGGTAGGCCTTTTGGTGGTGCTGCTTTCTTATTAAGGAAAAATTTGTCAAAACATATAAGATTTTTAACAAGCGATAACGTAAGGTTGTTAGGCATTGAATTACAAGTGAACAATGATTGCATATTAATTGTAAACTGCTATTTACCATACAACAACGGCAGTAATCTAGATGAATACATTGATTTGCTGTACAAAATTAAGTCATTATCAGATAACCCCAAATATTCTCACTGTATAATAATGGGGGACTTTAACGCACATGTGAACTCGGAATTCTTTGTAGAATTGGGTAACATGTGCGAGTCGGCCAATTTAAGTATAAGTGATGTAGATGTATTGGGGGTAGCCAGTGGTAATTTTACCTACGTTAGCGATATGAGTGGTACCACCAGGTGGATTAATCATTGTCTCACTAGTAATAATCTAAATGATCGAATTGTTGGAGTTCATATTCTGCATGATTTCCTTCTTTCTGATCATAGACCCTTAGGAATATTAATTAACGTTACCAATTTATGCGCAACACGACTTAACAAGAACTCAATAGGTAAGAACAATGGCGTCGATTGGTCCAATGTTAATATGCAGCAGAGAATAGAATACAAAGACAGAACATGTCACCTCTTTAATAATTTAGAAATTTTGCACCTTGCCTGTAATAATCCTTGCTCAAATGATTCTCACTGTAAACTCATAGATAGGTATTATAGAAAGATAATATCCCTGTTAAGAGAAGCAGGAAGCCCCTTGATTAAATCTTACAACTATCATACTAAGGTTATTCCTGGATGGAATGATTTTATTGCCCCCCCTGAAGAGGGAATCGAAAGACGCCTATGATTTGTGGTGCTTTCATGGTAGACCTAGATTAGGACCAGTATACATAAATATGTGTAGAAGTCGGGGTCAGTATAAGGCGGCCATAAGGCGATGTAAACAGGAAGAAGAGTCTATTCGAGCATCAAAAGCCTGTGAAGCTCGCATAAATAACGATAACAACAAATTTTGGAAATTTGTTAAGAATCAAACGGGTGTCAAAAATGTCCTCCCTCCGACAATCGATGGGGTGTCGGGGGAGGATGAAATTGCAAAGCTGTGGAAAAACCACTACTCTAACATTCTTAATAGTGTGAGTAGGGATAATCTTAAGATAGATTGCAGCGAAACGATTGTGGGAGGGACAAGGGAAAATATTTTGATATCATTTTCTGAAGTAAAGAGGTTAATTAAAGAGTTAAAGACTGGTTCTGCGTCAGGGGTAGATGACTTATCGAATGAGCGCTTAAAATATGCAAATAACGTAGTATGTCTGCATATATCATTGCTCCTATCAGCCATGCTTGCTCATAGCTATATCCCTGCAGAGTTCATGAGGGTATATATCTTGCCCCTGGTCAAAAATAAGTACGGAGACATTCTGTCCAGCAATAATTACAGGCTTATTGCTGTCGCTTCCTGCTTCTCGAAACTACTAGAAAAACTCTTGTTACTCCGATTAAATGATTTCCTGTGGACATCTAATCAGTTTGGCTTTAAAAGGTCCCACCCAACTGACCTGTGTATCTATGTACTTAAAGAAACAATATCTAAATACATTGACAGTAATTCAACCATTTATAGCTGTTTCCTTGATATAAGTAAGGCATATGATAGGGTGAACCACAATATTTTATTTGCAAAACTAGAAGACAGGAAGGTTCCCATGTACAGATTAAATTTATTGAAATTTTGGTATTCCCACCAATCTTTCACTGTCAGGTGGGGCAATGTACTATCCGAGTGTTTGGGCTCCTCTTGCGGGGTGAGACAAGGCTCCTTGCTCTCCCCTATGCTATTTAATGTGTATATTGACGGATTAATTGCTTCACTTAATGAGGCAACAGTAGGATGTTGTATAGATAACACAAGGATAAATAACTTAGTTTATGCCGATGATATGGTGTTAATAAGTCCCTCTGTTAAAGGTCTGGATCGGCTACTAAAAGTCTGCGAAGTGTATTCGCAGAAACATGATATTCTTTTTAATGTTACAAAAACTAAGGTTATGCAATTTCATCCTAAAAGCTGTAATCAGCCAGCTGATATAAGCTTTAAAATGAATGGTGAAGTAATTGAGGAAGTACAAGAGTTTAAGTATTTGGGTCAAACTATTACCAGCTCCTTGAGTGATGACTCGGATATAAGAAAACAATCTCGAAGCCTGTGTGCTAAAGCGAATATGACCATAAGGAACTTTCGTTTCTGTACAAGTGAAGCTAAAGACTCTCTTTCGTACTTTCTGTAGTAATATATATACGGACAGCAACTCTGGGTGAATTATAAAAAAGGTTCTGGCAGAACCCTAAATTTGCTGTACAACAGGTCTTTTAGACTCTTACATAAATTACCCCCGAGATGCTCAGCTTCGCAAATGTTTGCTACCCGCAATGTTCCGAGCTTCCCGGAGGTAACAAGACGTGCTCAACACAGTCTAATGCAAAGAATTAAAAAATCAACCAACCCGATCATCCAAGCTATCCATGAGTCCTGCCATTTATCCTCTAAGCTATGGACTTCTTGGTACGAAAACGTCTATCTGTAGCTCCACTTAACTTCGACAGTGCAGTATTATTTCTAATCAATTGTATATATTTCTATCCTTAGTATATGAACTGTCATTGTAGTAATAATATTTGTCATATGGACTATAGTCTGCCAATAAACCTTTTCATTTTCATTCATTTTCATAGTCATGTCATGTTCCTTAACACACCTCTTCCATCAACCTTTGTATCAATAAACTTCAAAATTCAAAATTTTCTGAAGAATTTAGTGAATTTCATATTTACATTGTTTAAATGGTGAATTACACAAATATTTTTTACAGGAAAGCATCGATCATATTATCTCATAGACCATTATTATGCTTCTCACGCACTTGCATTGAGCGGAAATGAATTACTTTTCATGTCATTGGAGAAAAAATCTTCATTTATGGATGATTCACTGGCGATCAATATGTTTATGCATTCGTGTATATGTACTTCATTATCCTAAAATTATCCTTGTCCAAGCATACTTTAAGAATTAATGAAACGTGGCATAGATACTAAATTCATAAATGTTTTATAATGCAAGCCAATAAATATGTAAGTTTGTAGTAAAAGTACTTGAGTAAGTATATTTTAATAATCTGTCCTTCCATCTTTATTTTCAGTGTTCCGCAACCCCTCGGGAACAGATTTGACCTTTCGTGCAACCATCTGCGATCTTCTTTCCTGTTATTCCCACTGCCTTCTGGAGTGATAAGGCAAAGCTTCCAATGATCTTTCCTGCGAAACATCCCGTGTTCAGCATTTTATCCCAAATATTCCCAAAAGGGCTTAGATTGCCAGCTTTATTGATCCAGTTTAATATTGTCATAATGTATTCCTACTTCATGGAAACGATATCTTAGAGTTGTGGCAGTGACGTTGAAATGCAGATTTTTCGCTATTGCGAGAGGAATTGTAAAAGAATTTTCCTGAACACAATTATTTTTCCACTGTCCTCAGCAGCTGTCCTTTTGGGTGAAATTAATTTATTAGAGCACGAGCTTTCGACCAATACTAAGGTCTTCATCGGTAACAAATGGTACACAGATTGACTACTAACGATTGTAATTGCAGTATAACTTAAAAACTAACGTATAATTATAGCTAATCAGTTTAATAAACGCTGATTTTTATTCACTGGACTTACACTATATTCGCGTGTAAGGCGTCCCAATTGCAATTACCCCCCCCCCCCCCCCCGCATCCAACACCAGCTCATACGAAGCGGATAAAAAAAAGAAATAAAAACTGCGCACACACTGACCTAAATAACGCAAGATTAACTTCAAATACCCAGACTTAGATACTCGCCCTAATGTACCTTATTATACACAAACATTTTGCATTTTTACTTTGCCTAAATTTAGGACGTTATCCATTTAAATCTATTCAAAGCACATTGGCCAAATTCGGATTCGGAAGAAAATCAGTCTGTTAAGCAAATATTAAATTGATAGACCGATTACCCGTTACCATGCACTCCCATTTAATAATTTAACTAATATTAACATTCATCAAATTTCGGATCATCTGAAGATCAGGGTCCCCAGCCTTCTTTAGTTTGCTTTATAAGGCTAACTAACGAAAATATCACGACCTAACCTAACCAATCGTCAAGGGCGTACAGTTGACCTAACGATTGGTAAAGTTAGGTCGTGATATTTTCGTTAGTTAGCCTTATAAAGCTAACTAAAGAAGGCTGGAGACCCTGATCTTCAGGTGACCCCAAATTTCTTTTAAAAAAATGAATTCTTATCAGTATATTTATTCGAAAGAAAATGATAAATATAAAATAAAATTAATGTCAACAACTTTGGATAAATAGTTAATTTTAACTTAAGAAAAAATGTATGCAATATGCCAACATACCTGCGTTCCTAATTAATAATAATAATAATAATAATACAAACAAACAAACAACAAGGCAAAGCATCTTTATTACGGATCATACACAATCCATAGCACTTAATATGCGAATAAAATCTTTGCTGCATTACAAAAATAAAGCATCATACAACAGCAGTTGTCTGAACCAAGACTGCCATGTAGGTGAAAGGTTATAGAGTTACAGAGTTACAGGTTAGTAGCATGGGCGCAAAACGGGAGAGCGCAATTGCATGTTGCAAATGGGGAAGGATTGGTTGCAAGGGAGGTTGGCAGCAAAGGGGGGGAGGGGTTGTTGAAAAGGGGAAGGGGTCTTGTACCAATGGGGAGGGGTTATCCCCCAAGCTGCAATGAAAGGGGGAGCTTTGGGGGGAGAAAGGAGGATGACCTCCCCCCAAAGGGGTAACATTAACCTAAAAGAGAGAGAGAGAGAGAGAAAGGAGGAGGAGGAGGGTCTATGGGGGAGAAGGTAGGATGTCCTCACCTCCCAAAGGGAAATCCTAACCTAAGCCTTAACCTAAGGAGAGAGAGAGAGTTCTTTATTTCACCGGAGTCCGTCGCATAATGAGCGTCCAGGGGATCCGCAGCTGTTATATAGAGGGTCTGGAGTTGCCAGATACTCCTATATAATTTAATTGTGTTCAGGTGTACCTTATTAGGGTGAGTTGTCAGCTACTACTATATATTCTATTTATTTATTTATATAAGTAGAGGTGCCAGATACCACTATATATTCTATTTATTTAATTATGCATAGATGAGCTGCCAGATACCACTATATAATTATGTTCAGGTGTACATTATTAGGGTTGAGTTGCCAGATTGCACTATTTATTTAATTAAAGCAGATATTCTTGGCAGTTAGTTTAGAAGTCTTAAGCAACCAGTCGATTTAAAAGGCATAACCAGCCATTTGGTATACATATAATTAAATAATATCGTTTATATATATACAACCAAAAGAATTAAATAAAACACCATTACATCATTCTGTTTATTGAGACGAATTATTGGAATCAATTTCATGAAATATATAGAAAATAAGTATACAATCGTTCATTCTATACATACGATGGAATATATATGATAAAAAAATAAAATAAAAAATAATAATAGTATAAGAAATACGAACGAGGAATATATATATAATCAAAAAATAAAATAAAAAATATGATACGAAACGATGGGGTATAACCATCAATATAATAGTACAGGAAAAATATATATACATATATATGTACAATTATATTAAATAAATATATTGAAAATAAATATACATCAAAATACATACACTATATGTTCTACTGCGCTTAACTAAAACACTAAACTCGCACGTAATCGAGTCTACAGTCACATCATTATTGCTTTGCACTACGCAGTAAATACGATTTAACATTATTTCACCGCTCAAGTTATAGGGATACCCATACTCGATGGAAATGGCCTTCATATCATTTAATACTATTTTTGTGCCCACTTTACATTCGGTTGGCAAGTTATCTTTAAACACGGCTAGAATACACTCAAAAGCACGCAAAAAGACGTCATCGTTAGCCACAACATCATTATTAAATACAAGTTCACAAACACTCCTTTCCAATAGATGATTTATTCTTACCGATCCGAGCTTTTCAATCGTGAACTCATCTTCACAATGCATAGCGGCAGTTGAAATAATTTTCTAAGTCGTAACGACAGCTGCTCATTATATAAAAAAATAGTTCTTCAGGGTGAACGGTGTAGGTGAGCTCAGCCCTGTACCGCTCAAGTGCTTTGTACCAAAGTTCATGATATTTCAAAGAGTCAAAACCTTTTAAATAAGCATCCAGCTCTACACCATTCTCACCTTGTTCAGTCCTAAACTCGGTAAATCTGTCGAGCAGAGCGGTGTATGCGTATTCAAGAACTGTATCAAAATAAAGCATATCCATAACACGCTTGCGGAAACCGACGATTTCAAACATTCTGTCGAGGATGAAACGGTTTCGCGTAGGGACAAGAACGTTATTATCAGAAGCATTCTTCCACATCAGTCGGATATCAATGCATGGCTGATCGTTATTTATACACAACGTACAAACAAAGGCATATGATTGAATTTTATAACGATCCTCACTCCACTTCTCAAATACTACGAAATCTCTACTCATCTTCTCAACACTTAAATAAACAACATTCCGTTTAACAGAGTTTGTTTGTCTACAAATCGTTTCCAGTGCATAGTTAATGGCTCCGGTTTTACGCCTGAACACTCTCAATGACTTCGTCACGGACACATCGTACATGGGATTGAGAATGCTTCTCAAAGGAAGTTCTATCGTATTCGAGGAGTGCACATCCACTCGGTTCAAGCTCTGAGATGACTATGAGCCACTATGACTATGGTCGGATCAGCTCGACGGGAGGTGTGAGTCACACCATAAGCTGTTTTTATTCACACTCTGGCGCATTATTTGAGAGAAACATATGCCCATATTTTTCCTTTTTGCTTAGCAGACGAAACTCGTCTCTAAATTCTGTTAAAAACTCACGCAGGCCTTTAGCCACAACCTCACGACAAACCTCGTCTTGGTATATATTAATATAGTGGAAAAAATACTTATGATTCTCCATGATGACAAGATTTACATTCTCAGCCTCAGGGTACGAGTACTCGGTATGATGCAACATGAAATAATATCGCTTGTCACACTACTCATCAACAAGACTCACTAACTATAACCGTTGCTGCTCTTCTGCACGTGCTGTTTCTTCCACTTCACGGTATATATAACCTTTTATAAACTTTAGTCCTACAACATACTTCAATACATCGCTTGTACCACGAAATCCCGCAATGCTCTCGCCAGAATAGCCGTAGAGTATTTGTACCTCTTGTTCCTCAAGCTTCGCACGGTTCAATGTAGCCTTAAAAGTGTCAGAGGAGGGTGTAATAGGGAGCCATTCAGTAATCTTATCTTCACACTTTGCCGAATACCACTTCATAAACGTCAAACACGCAATATTAAAGGTAGCCATTACTATTTTTGGTCTACTTGGGAAAATACACGTCTGAGATCCAGGGCTTGAAGCGGTCAACTGAGCACGCAGGGAAAACATATGCCCAGTTAGTAGCATTAGTCACGTGGCCGATCATACAGGCGGCGGAGCTTAGAACTTTCTCCTGCACACACACACAAAGGAGAAAGTGAAACGTTAATTGAAACACGATTTATTTAATAAACGAAGTATTCAAGGTGTGTGTATATTTACAAATACGTGTAATAAATAAACATATCGTTAACATTAGACATATATAACAAACATTATGGTATCCAAAGGGTACGGTATCATAGGTACCAGTCACCTGGTAACGTTTCCTATAGATGTTACAGCAAACCTTCGTACCCCTAAGTTCCGTCACGCCCCCCAGCTTCTGCGCCCGAAAGTTGTGGGTCCCTACAGTTAGTTGGGGCGGATGGTCGCCCTCATCTTCCAAGCATACTAGATCCTTAAACGATTCAAAGGTAACGACCCGCCAATTCGCCTGGTTGAGCGTGATACCCTTAGCCTTCACGATATATTTCATATCTTCCCCCACCCTCACCTGTACCCTATAAGTTTTTGGACCTGTTGAGACAAAAGAGTAGGCGTAGCGTTGTCTCCACACTTATCCTTGATCTCGTCAGTCAACTCCCGGAGGAATTCACCAATAGGCGGCATGTATTCACCCTCCCTTGCTATGAATATCACACTATCTGTATCGGAGTAAAGAACCCTCCGTCCAAGAGAATGCAATAGATTCCAAAGTTTGATGTGTGCGTAGGCCGTTGTGAAGCTGGCTACAGATATGTTTGTAACCCGTGAGGTATCTGTGGCCAGTTCGGTGATGTACTTTATTATGTAAGTATTACCTACATTCACGATCTCCATAACCTCTTTATCGGGAGCGTTGGCATAATCCCAGACTTCACTATAACCTTGAACCAAATGTACATTCCCCTTGCCAGTATTCTGTGCAAATTTTCCCCAAAGGCTGTTTCGACACAACTTTGCACTAAAGCGCTTGCCTGTGTTCTTTACAATTTGGGAACGGTCAAGCTGTATCTCTTCACGGTCACAGTAACGTTGAATGTAAGTCGATTTTTCATCTTCGGTATCAACTTCTCGCGGATACCATGATGTCTCTACCTTATCTTTCAAAAAAGTGTTTATATGTGGCGTGAAAAGGTTGGGTAGCTTCTGAAACCTCCACACCTCATATATCTTCAATATTCTGTAACTATGGCGAACGACTAGGGACAGCTCAGGGCTTGTATATACACCTCTGATCTTACGCTGGTTGGTTGTGTGATTACACTCCCCATTGTTCTCCTCTGCGCACTGCCCGCACAGGGGAAACATGAGCTTGTCGTCTATAACGACGGGCAAGATCGGCATTCATAAATCGCGAGGGGGGAGCACATCTACGAAAGAAAGACCGAAATAATACTCGTTCAAATTTGTTGAGAAACCTCGATGGTGGGCAGGTCAGGTCCCACCAGTTTTTCAGGTGCATCTACGGGGTACAGATTGTTCATAAGGTAGGGATATAAAGAACAGAAGTCGTAGTAATGGAGTTTCACTCACTCCGTAGACGGAAAGTATAGCTTGAAGGGATTTGTACGCCCTCCGAAAAAGCTATCACCGCATTTGAGAGGATCCAACAACATTGAACGCTTGATCGTGTTTATTTCTTCACAGTACTGTCTATCTGTTTCCATCCGTGCATCATACTCATGCTCCCACAAGACCTTGTGAGTGAACTGGGTACCTATAAGCTGGTCGCGGGTGCGGGTCCATGCAAGACTGTCGGCAGGAGATCTACCGTGGATATCTCCTACGATTCCACACTCATGACATAGGCATCCGTGTGTAACCAACAGTCGTTAAAGGAGTACACAGTCTTCTCACCAGTGGCACGGTTTTCGCTTAGATCATCAGCCCAAAAAACACGACCATTAACCTTAATGGGTACTTCCCCCGTGTTGCGAGCATGCTTTAGGTATACATCTGTCTGCTGCATTATGTGTATGAGCCAGTAAATAGCCTTGTACCCATAACTGCGGGGACTGTTTCTGTGAATAATTGTTAAGGTGTCTTTAGGAATGAAGTTATCCTTGAACACCGTAAAACATAATGAGGCAATCGTGGTTGCGACTTGTAATGGATCGCATTTGAAACGATCTAGGTACATCCTTCTAAAGGCCTGGAAACATACTCTAAGCACGCGCACATCATTCACGCAATAACGTTCACATTCATCAGCTATATTGTAAGGATTAGATTCATTAGAACTGTTGTAGTAGCGGTCAAAATCTTCACGTTCACCTGTACTTATACATTGATAGTTAAAGTAATGTTTGGGTGGAGGTAGTCCAACGTAATTTAAAGTTTTGCTGGTGAGGAAAGTGTAAGGGAAATATCCTTTTGAAACTTCAGCGGCTACATCGATGACTTTGGGTAGCTTTGCTAATTTACAAGGTGTGAATAATAGTGTCTTTAAACTGTACATTACCTCTTACTTGCATCTGTATAAGTTTGTTGCCTCTTTTCAAGAGATCACCTGTAAATATCTCACATAACTCGTGCTCAAGCAACTCCTTATAAAGGAACATCAGACATTATAACATTACATTATAACATTATAACTGTGTCAAATTTTGCCGTTATGGGCAAGAATATACACAGTCATTTTTTTGAACTTGTCCGCTAACTTGACAATATAGGACACAAAGAGTTTCACGGGACTGTCGTGTGCAATCGTTTTAAAAACGTTTGTCCGTTTACCGCATGTGTGACACTCACCACACTCGACCTCCATGCACTCATATCACAGATAGTCTGGCTTACAAGTGGATGTGGAATGACCTATTTGGTTTCAGCGTTCATATGTTTCTATATCGTAGTACACAGTTATACAAGGTGTATTTTTAGGCTTAGCGTCTTTCATATAACATACATGCTTTACTCCATCCGCCTTATATTTCTCATGGCATGTAGAACAGTGAATTTCGTCACATTTATGTTTGAAATTCCCCCAATTATCCATCATACGAAACATACCACTTTCGCAGATTCTCACTTTCCGGCACGTGCCAATGGACTTAGGGAGCTCAAAATAGTTATTATTGAAAAATGTGCGTCTGCATACATCACAGTCCCTCTTCTCAGCTTCAACCACACGGCTTTCACATTTGGATCTTTAACACTGTGCACATATCATGTGGCAATCCTTACAATGTTTCAGTATATCATCCGCAAACTCGAGACACCCCTTACACAAATCATGATGCTGTCCATATTTTCGACTTTTATCATAACTCGCGAAAAGGTCCCTTATACTACGGATGGGGAGATACGTTGTCCATGACAGCCCTAAAATAAGTAGGGGTTTTGTACGATCCCTCACACAGCTTTTGAAAACATACACAGTCCTCCGACGTTCATTCATTCCAAATACAAATATCCGAGCATTCATTTCCTGTTCTACCCTTCTCAGCTCTTCAGGACCCATATTACACTCAAACTCAAGCTTGCAATCTGAAGCTAGTTTATGTGCACGCTGCACAACCGTAAGCAACCAAATTTTTTTGCGTCCATGTATTTAGCACAGTAAACATATGAGTCAAGACTACCGCTATAAAACCGCAACCACGATCGGCGTTTATATGCCGTCTGTAAATAGCCTGAGAATTGAAGTTAAGAGTATAAGGTGTGGCACTATGATCCGCAACACGGAATACACGGTCAATAATTACCGTGAAGTTGTCCATATTGAAGGCTGTACTACTTTGAGAAGCCAGCATTATACGGCTTAATATATACTCTATATCTACAGCTGCCAAGCGTCTGAATGGTATTACTACCCAAAAATCATCTACATCCCTGTCATCTGACTCAAACCCGAAGGCCAGCCTCGTCCTGACTTCACGTTCATCGCGGTTCTGAAGGGCAAACTCCACAATACGTTCAACTACACGCCGTAGTCCGTGTTCAACACCACTGCTCTACATCAGTGGTGCACAAACTTTTTTGATGTGAGGGCCAAGCGAAGAAAATAACTAAATGTATTAGCCTACTTACTTTCCATCTAAGTCATAAATTGGGTCACTTTTATATTCTAACTTTTTCATTGAATTGAAAAGACCCGTGGGGCCACTGAAAAGACCCGTGGGGGACACATTTGGCCCGCGGGCCAGGGTTTGTGCATCACTGCTCTACATGGTTCTAAGATCAGTCCTGACTATATACCGATTTCTAGTCAGGGCCGGGGGTACGGATGGCGGTGCCCACCAACTCGAATGTTATACCATCCTCTACGGTACGAGAAGCTGCTACTGCTGTGGAGGATGTACCCGGAATTGAACAGGTATAAGGTAGTATATTTTTATTTAAGGAAGGTACTATTGTGGGGGTTGTGTCGTAGGACGTTGAGGGCTGGGGCTCTATTATTGATGGTCTAACAACTGGCGCAATCCTGGCACACTTTATACCTGACGTGGAGGGCTCTTCATCATGCCTCCGCTTGGAATTGTCGCGTGCTAGAGGTATCGCTGGTGTGGGTTTGTTAGCGGGGTTGGAGTCTGTGACAACAACTACACCGTCGTCGGGGTCATCTGTAATATCGATGATCGGGACATGATGCTGTACCTAGGGTTGCCAACTCCATGAAGTTTGAAAAAAAAGGACAAGAACATCAATTCCAATATACTGTCTACAAGGTTAGGGAAAGAAGTAAAATTTTATGTATAATTTATTACAATTTATACTGCATGCTTTTTTATTGCATATTTTCTTAAAGTAAATATTTTTATTGATATACAGATATTGACCCATTGAGTCATGCATTGACAAAATTTATGGTAACAATATTTATTTTTAAATTTATACTTTTCCGCTACACGGAACGTTAACATTTAAGTGAAGAAATGAATTTATAAAATGTTACTCGACTTAAGACTTTATAATTATTTCCTTTTAAACAAAAGTTTTGTTATAAAACTGTTGTTTGGAACAAGATTGTTATCAGAAAAGGACAAATGGCGTCCTTTCCGAACTCAAGAAAGGACAAGGACAAAAATCTACAAAAAAGGACTGTCCTTTTCAAAAAAGGACGGTTGGCAACCCTAGTTGTACCTCATCGTCAGTCAAGGTTCTGTGGAAGAAAAGGAAAAAGACTAGAATGTAAGGATCACCACTTAAATTTTTATTATATTTTGGAAATGACCCACTTAAGAGTGTGACGTGTTAGAGATGGATTCTGTAGAAAAATTCAAGTTCACGAGCCCCTCCACGCAGTGGCGGTCCTAGCTTACATGACGCCCTGGGCGAACCTCACCTTCAGCGCCCCCCCCCCTGTTCGCCAACACACACACATTCGAATCCCCCCAAAATAAAGGACAGACATAACTCTTTCACAAAATAACTTTTTATTGGACTAATTGTTGGAACTTCAGAACCAAAACAAAGACTCAAATTTCTGAATTTTACAAATCCTTCATCACGTAAATAGAATAACTCACTTAAGAGAATGTAATTATGATACTATGAACAGGAAAAATACAAATTAAATTGCACAACTGCCATAAATAAACTAGAGAATCAAATTTCTAAATTGTACAAATGCTCTATCACATAAATAGAATAAGACACTTAAGAGAGGGTAATTATTATGCTACACTTTGAACAAGAAACAAAATAAATTGCACCAGAGCACAACTGCCATCTAAAGCCTGACTCTTCTTACCTTCCTTGATGCAAAGTCATTGATCTTTTATTATTTATTTTATTTTATTTTTTATTTTTATTTATTTCTTTATTTATTTATTCTTATTTTTATTTTTATTTTTTTTGCAGGCGCTCATGCCGCCCCTCCACAAATGCCGCCCTGTGCGGCTGCCCATATTGCCCATATGAGGAACCGCCACTGCCTCCACGTGTATTATATCTGGCCCTACAGGATGGGGTAAAATGGTGTTTATGCTTAAAATCATTAAAGAAAAGGGAGAAATGTTCTCAAAACTTGTGCATAAAGTTATATGGTGCTATTCGACGTATCAATCAGTGTTCAACGAGAACCAAGATAATATTTTGTTCCACAAACGTGTATATGATGTTAATTCGTTAAAGGGTAATGAGCATACAGTCATTGTAATTGACGATCTCATGTTGGAGATGGATAAAACGTTTGCTGAGACATTTACAGTATTCTCCCACCATCTTAAAATCAGTGTGTTTTTCATTAATCAGAATCTATTTTTCATAGATAAATACATGCGCGATGTGTCGTTAAATACACAATATCTAGTCTTACTCGCGCAACGTAGAGATGTATCACAAATTGGGGTATTAGCCAATCAACTTACGCTGATCCGGGAACATGAGTTTTTGAAAGTTTATAAAGAAGCTACAAGTCAGCGTCACGGATATTTGTTTTGTGACCTTCATCCGCGAAACACGTTTAGGGTGCTTCTAAGAACGAATATATTTCCAAACGAGCCTGAAACGGTGTATATTCCAGAATGACAAAGAGGCTAAAGAAATACTATGAATTAATAAAAATCTATCATCGACTACCCAGGGCAGTGCAACAAATGTTTGCTAAAAATATATACTCCGACTTTTTAAATGTATCTGTGAAATCTGTCTTAACGTTATAAATTGCAATGTATCAACGAAACCCCCTCAGAAGGCTCGCCTACGCCGTTACAAGAACATAATACGTACACTCGCTCGTAAAAGTCAAACTGTGGCGAAGAAAAAACGAACTATTGTACAAAGAGGAGGGTCATTCCTTCCCATCTTATTTTCAGTTTTGGGTCTTTTACTGACTAGATTAATATAATGAAAAAAGTGGTAGTGATTCCACACGAGGTGTTTGCTTCACTGCAAAGTTCAAAGACTCCAGACACGGTTCTAGAACCCCGTAAAAGCAGACTTAAAAGAATGGAAAGCGAATTGTTAACCCTATTAAACAGTGAAAAAACCTGATGAGAAAATAATCTTATACCAAGAAGCTCTGCAGAAATTTCTTCACGAGTACGAAAATTATAAGAATCTGACAGAGATCCCCGTGTTTATTAGGCACAGCACGGACAACGATGGGCATGGTGACATAGGACCTGTGTCCGACGATAGATCTGACCAACCAAAGAATAACGGTTCGGCCACACAACATATCGAGCATGTATTAAAAAGCAGCCTCCCACATACACTGAGGAATAAAGGTTTAAGTCCTTATAATCTATTCAATGAGAATCCCAACATACAGTGGACCAATACAGGTGAGCAATGGTACATGGATCGAACATCGTAGACATCGTCCACATCTGTTGAGAAAGTGGTAGAGGCCCTCACCATCAGCATGGAAGCATATTAAAGCAAGACTACAACAAATAAATGTACTCAAAAAATGATAGGAAATCTGAACAGGTTGAAAGACTTGGAACATACATCGCATGTGCCACAATTGAAAACGCCATCATCCCCAGCGGTAACAACTCTGAAGAAAAGAAAGTGGCTAAACAACAGTCATCCCTACCCACGTGCCTCTAGAATACGTAAATGGCTAACATATTAAGAAGATGTTATTATGACATTTCTAGATAGACTGTACAGAAGTGTTTACAATGATGGAGTAGGGAAAAAAGATGTTGAGAGGTTTTTGCGGGAGCAGGACGCTTATACACTTCATAAGCCTGTGAGAAAAAGGTTTAAAACAGCCAAGACAACAGCGGCATCGATTGACTCTATTTGGCTCTTTTCAGTATATAACGATGGTTGCCGCTACATCCTATTCATAACACTGGTATGCATATGAAATTTTTTTGTCTGCTGTGAAGGTTTTTTAAACTCATATTATATAATTCGACCATGCTGAATTCGAAAATGACATTGTTTTTCCTCAATCAGGTCAGGTTTTTTCTCTATTGGCCATTTATTATAAGTCCAATTTTATCCCCAAATTTATTGATTTTTTTAGCTTAAACACTGTAGATACGAGTAATATTATAAGAACACTCGTGAAAAATGAAAACATTGTGTGAATAAATACTTTTATTCATACAATGAATATGGAAAAAAGTTTATTGAGGAAGGAATGAAGTTTTTTTGGCTTTCCGTCTGTGTTTTTCTTCGGGCACGTCTCGCTTCAAACACCAGCAATAGTCCGCCAGCATATTGATATCCCAGTTTCCCTGGTACCTCTCTTCCATTATTTTGATATCTTGGTGAAATCGTTCACCCTGTTCCTCACTATAATCCCCGCAATTTTCAGGAAAATAGTCCAAGTGGGACCACAAAAAGTGCATTTTTATGGACATGCGCGACCCATGAGCTTTGAAAGCTTCCATCAAGTTTTCGACAACGGACTCGTATTCTGGACTTCTACGCTTGCCAAGAAAATCAGTGACAACTGATTTGAATGCCTGCCAGGCATTCTTCTCAGTTGGAGTCATTGCGTTTTCGAACTGAGTATCCTTGATCAAAGTTCGAATTTGAGGACCAAAAAAACCCCAGCATTTAGTTTAGCATCAGATATATGAGGAAATTTACTCTCGAGATATCGGAATGCTGAACCCTCCTTATTCATTGATTTGATGAAATTTTTCATCAAGCCCAGCTTAATATGAAGTGGTGGGAGCAAAATTTTTGTTGGTGGTACAAGGGGCACTGAAACGACATTATGCGACCCAGGTTCAAAATTCTCTCTGGATGCCCATTCACGCTGTGCATAGTGCTTCTCATCCGCTCGGCTATCCCATTTGCAGAGGAAACATGGGTATTTCGTGTATCCCCCTTGCATTCCCAATACAAATGCCACAATCTGAAAAAAAAGAAAATATTTAAAGAATTTAGAGAATTTGTTCTATCAGATAAAAAAATCTATGCATTGGACTGTATCACTTCTGTGGGAAGTTAAGTGTTCTTATACGCTCTCAAATAACCTTTGGAAAAACAACATAGTCAATAGCAATAGTTTACTTATGATATTAGTATTACCTTCAAATCTCCACAGATCCTCCAGTTATGTTGGTCGTATACGAGAGCATCCAGTAAAATTTTCATGTTATCGTAGCTCTCAGTAAGTTGTACGGAATGTGCTACAGGGACTGATGCAACCCTATTCCCAATGTTGAGAAGTACTGCTTTCAAACTTCGTTTAGACGAGTCTATAAATAGCCTCCATTCTGATGCGTTATATGGCAGGCCCAAGGATTCGATTAGCCCCTCAACATTGCAGCAGTACACTAAGGAAGAGGTATTTTCGTGCACTGCAAAAAACTTGCGGAATTCTTCCTCTCGTTTCCTATACCAGGAGAATGTTGTTCCCGGAGCCAGCAAGTTGTCCTCTCGAAGTCGTGAGCCCAAGATCTCGGCAGCTAATTTGGAAAGTCCTAAATCCCTGGTAAGATCATTAAGTTTGGCCTGGTTGAGAGGCCTCGGCTCATTTGAAGCGGTATTTTGAGGTATATACGACTGGGACTGGTCATTGGCATTGGTCATTGATTCATCATCAGAATCATCGAAGTCCAGGGTTTGAGGTGGGTCGGGTATTGGAATTCCAGGACCATGGGGTACAGGTCTCATAGCAGAAGGAATGTCAGGGTATACAACAATGTGTTTATTCTTCTTGTTAACTCCTGAAAATAGAAACACAGAAACATGGATATAAAACTTGCATATGAAATAGAAGAAGCATTCAGACAGTGGCGGCTCGTGAGGGAAGGCTGCGGTCTGTAAGATATGAAATAGGTCGATGGAGTCTGTATATTTTCTTTCTTTTTCATTCATATTGTCCCTTCGGGGACAATATGAATGAAAAAGAAAGAAAATATACAATCATTGTATATGTAAATGTAACTTGTATAACAATATGTATGTGTAAATGTATTTTCTATAACAATATGTATATGTAAATGTATGATTACCATTATGGTGAATATTATGCTATATATGGTGAATATTATGTCAAGTTTCATACGAGGATTTCAAAATATTTAAGAAAAATAAATTTATAAGCCCACCTTGGAGGTTTGTCATGCAGAAATAGCAATCTGTCACGTGATCCTTTCCTTCTCTCCAAATCATGGGAATTCCAAAAGGCAAAGATTTCGCTCTGCCTTTGCTCCATCTTCTCAAATTTTCAATGCACGTCTTGCAGCACATATGAGGGGCGAAATTTTTGTCCTGGTCCCCTAGCTTAATTCCAAAGTATGCTCTATACATTGTCTTCACAAATTTAGTGATTTGGGACTGGTTATTTGGCATGGTAACCGTCCCACATATGTAGCAGAATCTATTGGGATCATTTTTACACGCTCTATTCATTATGAAATATTTTATCTATATGCCTGAAAAGTAAAAAAAGATATTATACAAGTGAAACAAGTGATGATAGATGTTACTGTTCCAATTCCGCTTTGACAAAATCACGAAAAATTCTATTTTACTTATGAGGCCATAGCCGGATAACCTGAGCTGATTGAGAAAAACGGATTGCAGATTCGAAATCAGCAGGAAAAACTCTATAAGAATCACTTACAAAACACTTGACAGCAAAATTGATGCATACCAGTGTAATAGATGTATTCTCTAGATATCTGTGTCTAATTCCTCTGAAAAATAAATCGCTTGAAACAGTTGCTGAAACCACCAAAACGTTGATGTTGAAAGAAAACAGGGTTTCTGGCTATTTTTGTACGGATATGGGGAAAGAATATATAGGCCGAGCTTTTCAGAACATGTTGATAGAGTTTGATATCAGCTACTACACTACCAATTCTATATATAAGGCCTCTTTAGCTGAAAGAGTTCAACGTACCATAAAGGAACGCATGCACCGCTATTTTACACTAAAAACTCATACAGACTTATAGATACTCTGGAATCTACGGCCTCATCCTACAACCGCTCCCACCATCGCATGGTTGGGACAACACCTAACGAGATTTTAGAAAGAGGTACGCACCTAGAGTCTGATGTAAGAAGAGATGCAACACAACCACCACACTCTGCGCGTTTCGAAGTCAATGATTATGAAAGGCTGTCGCGTTCGGGAAATAAATTCGCGAAGGGATATGAGCAAGGCTGGACACGTGAGATATTTAAAGTTAGGGCAATGAGACCTAAAGGCGAGATAATGTTGTATTACTTTGAATTGAAAAAATTGAAAAAATCTTAAGAAGCAAAGATTCAGGAAAGAAGAATACACCTGGTGAAATGGCTAGGGTACCCAGAAAGCTTCAACACCTTTATAAAAGCTGATGCTATAATGAAGCTTAAATAGTACAGTATGTAACATGGTGCCTAACCATTTCTACGTCACACTGCCGTCCGCCTCGTCCCTGTCTGTACATCCTAACAACACCCTGGCCAACTTTGTAACAGAACTCCATGGCCCCATTGAATTGGGTCGTGATTCGTATGAGGTGGGTATATGCAAAATTCAGCTGGACACCCTCTTTTTAAATATTACTTATAAAAAACCCGTTTTTACTATTCTTAGAGACTGTAATGAGTGTGAAAAAGCAGGGGTAACTCGGGATGAAACCATACGTATCGCGCGGATTGGGGGTGCTCGGTGTTACAATACAGTAGTAACACTAGGTCCGGGCTGCTATGGTGCGGCTGAGGATGTTGTGAGAGATTTAAACGCAAGTTTAAAAAACTCAAATCTTACAGATGATTTAGTGTACTAAATCGTAAACAAAGAAAACCCTGCACATACTGTGACCCTAAAATCACAGGCTGACAGAAATATTAAAGACAAAGGACTGTTCAAAATTATAACCGTCGGGCGATATCGATCAGCCTTCTAAAGAGATACCTTTCACGAGGCACAATATGACTTGCCCAGCGTAATGTACCAGATGAAATTGGAGAATTGAATGATGGATATACACCCCCAAACATGTGCTATATTTACAGCAATATAGCGGAGCACCGCTTTGTTGGCGATACCCAGGAACGCCTGTTGCGCATTGCACACATCCCCAACCATAGAGGGAAGAGCATGAGTATTGCATATGACAGGCCCCATTATGTGAATATCGCGAAGTGAAGCTGCACTTTCGACGCACTGAGTTATAATGGACAGTAAACCTTTCACAGTCTATCGAGGTGTGAGATACCAGCATGGTAGTGGACTTGGATCCATTTTGCCAACCATTCTACGTACAGCTATTCCCTTGCTGAAGAAGAGAGACACATACCTCGGGAGAAAAGCGCTACAATCGGGTCTTAACATGGCAGAAGACATATTGGCTGGGACTAAACCTAAAGAAGCTCTAAAAAACACTAAAAGCGTACACGGGACGAAATCGTCATAGATGCAAAGAGAAAAATGCGTGGTGGTGGGAAGAAGGCTGTCCGGAAGAAGGGATTACCACCACGTGGCATTAAAGTAAAATGATATCAAAGAAGAAGTGTTCTAAGCGTATGAAACCTATAATTGACCATTTTTTTTGATATAAGCTAAGGACATTGATCTCATGAATCATAGACTATTTACTACTTGTCGAAAGAGGTGGTAGTATTTCTGACTCGTCATAGCATGCTTCATCCATCCGTATAGTTCACAATGTTGTAAATCGGAGCTGTTCCTCTTTGACATGCCCCCAACTCAAGTTTCTATTGAGCACAGTGGCTTTATTACGATTAACCCGTTAAACACAATGAGTCCCCGAGTGCTCCAATAGAATTAGTGATACCCAGCTCAGGCTCTTACTTTTTTGACCCAAACTGTGTGCATTTGTACGCTAAACTACGTATAGCCCATTCTGATGGAACGGACTGCGATGACAAATATGCTGTATATCCTGAAACAAACTTTCTACACTCCATATTCAACCAGTGTGATGTATATTTAAATGAGGTCAACATATCGGCAGGAACGGGGTACTATCACCTACGAGCCTATCTGGAAAATGTGTTGAACTTTTCCAAAGAAGCGAATGATACCTTTTTAAGTGCTGAGGGCTATTATCAAGGTACATGAATGTTTTGGACGCCTGCACACAGATTTCACATTCCAGGAGAAGTTGCTTGTGAATGGGGTGGATATGAAAATAAAGCTCACCCGCACGAATCATAAGATCTGTTTAAATTTGGGAGCTGATCAAGAAGAGGGAACAAAACCCGTTGTGATTCACATTATGGAGACATACCTTCGCGTACGGCGAGTGAAATTAAGTTCACCTAAACAAATAGAAATTGAGAAAAACTTACTATATGCCACCCAATTAACAAAGCACAGATCAAACTATACACGGTCCCAGCAGTGTTGGCTTCGAAACAGATAGAAAACATCGCCCTGGGAGTTCTTCCTAAAAGGATATTAATTGGAATGCAGGTCCACGCTTCGGTGAATGGAAAATATAAAAAGAGTGCCTTTAAATTCGAGAATTTCGGCCTTAAAAATATAACTCTATACATCAATGGCGTTGCTTTGGGCGGGGCTATGGATATGGATTATTCATTAGACGCTGTGTTCCCGCTTTGCGCGAGAGCAGATAGTAATCTGGCCCATATTACAGTGCTTGTGATGAGCTCAGGATTGGGGTAACGCAGAAAGAATTCATCGATCAATTTAACCTTTATCCGTTTGACATCACACCTGACTTATCTGCTACTGTAACTACACACTTAAGTTCACAACAGAGTGGAAACATCTTAGTCAGATTGGAATTCGCCAAGCCGATAGACGCGTCTATTAGTGTACTAGTATACCTCGAGTCACAAGCCCTAATAGAAATTGACAGATTTAGGAGTGTTGTCACTGACTTTTAAAATGGATGCGGATACACTTCAGAGAGTAATTAATAATGAACGAATCACACGTTCCAAATTTATCGGTGTGTTTGCGAAGAATGAAACATTGAAATTGCTAACTACGAGAGATTGCGGTAGTCTTATTGTGAACACAGATGTTATTGTAGTGAAGGGATTCATTGGTTTGCAATCTATTTTAAAAATAGGGACCGCATGTACTATTTTGATTCACTCGGGAATTAACCCTGGAGTGACCCTGTTATTGTAAAATTTCGTGAACAGTTGCACATCCCCTAAGTTGTATGGAATCCCTTCCGGCTACAAGGATATTTTAGTAATACTTGCGGGATGTACTACCTTTCATTTCTCATGCATATATCACGTGTTAAGGCATTTATAAATTTATAAAATTATTCGACCCGTGTCACACTCAACGAAACGACGAAATGGTATGCAGACAGATAAAAAGCCGTTTTCCGATTGTGCACACTCGTTGTATAGTATGATGTTTTCTTCGTATATATACAAAATAATAACCTTAGTTTGTGTATTCTTTAACTTATTGGAAACTAATTAGGTATTGTACTAAAAGCATGATTTCTTTCATTTAATAAATTGATGAAAATACATTGCGTCTTCTTCTTACTCGAAAAATACTCGAAACATAGGAAAAAGAAAAACTTACATTATTTCGTAAATGATGTGGCAATCCCTGGGCTGATTGTGCGGTAAAACTGTATGCGATAAAACTTTACTGTGTGCAGTAAAACTTCTACCTCCGTATTCAGGTCCACGACATGCGTTTCTTCAAAACGAAAAAGACTATAACACGAGTGAAATCCTCATCGAACCTTAAAGAGTAAGAATAATTAATTTGATTAGGTCATATTGAATATTTTTTAATAAAAACCCAATTGTTTAAAACATATGCAGAGTATTACAATGTGAAGATATCATAGAACAGCTCAGAGAAGTTCCTTTAAGAGAAAATGCTGAATAACATTTCACTTATTATGGAATTTATAAAATTATTTAAAACTTGCAAAGGAATGTTATAAAAAAATTCAACGATTTTCATAAAAACAGGGCTTTAGCATAATATTAATTGCAAACTAATCTACAATTGGGGATACCTGCAATTTAAATGAAGATTTTACAATAAAATGTAATGAGATGAATTACTACAACCCTCCTTATATATATACTGTGTATATATGATGAAATATTCGAAACACAGAATGGTGCCCGAGAGCTTTCTGCTAATGACAAACACACTAAAATAAATAACAAGTTCGCGAATAAATGGCTACAGTAATTAAAATTACAGGCAATAAATACTTACATTTTTCGGCAATCCCTTGCGTCGGATTGTAAGGAGCGTCATTGCAAATATTATCAATGGTTTGCGTTGGAAATAATTCACCAGTCTGCATGAAAATCGATTTCTTTATTTTGAGTTGTGATTCTGAAGCAATTCGCTGCGCTGAATTAAAAAATACTACCAGTTTTTTTCTATCACCCACAGTTTTAAAGTTATTAGCAAAACAATTTTGGGGCGTTTTGTAATTTTTTACCTTTTTTATCTTTAATTAATTTCGTTTTTTCATATTTTTCAGATAGATAATTCTAACATTACGTCTTTAAAATTTTAATAATGGCTTCTAGAGGATGTACCCATAGTCCAGACATATTTTGTTATATTTGTGGTCGGTATGTTGTTGTAAAACAAAGGACAAATGTGACGACCTTCATTAAGAGAACTTATCATGCTTATTTTGGAATTAAATTAGATCAAGACAAAAGTTGGGCTCCACACAAGGTTTGTCTTACGTGTGTTGCGGCACTAAGGAATTGGAGCATAGGTAAAAAGAAAAGTTTGCCATTTGGGATCCCTATGGTATGGCGCGAGCCTAGAAACCATACCGACGAATGCTACTTCTGTTCTTGCAATGTTAAAGGTTATAATGCAAAGAATAAAGAGAGCCTTCAATACCCAAGTCTTCCATCTGCAATAAGGCCGGTACCCCATGGTCCAGAAGTTCCTATTCCCCGCCCACCCGAGAGTCTGGATCAATACAATTCAGATTCTGATTCAGCTCCAAATGCAGACAATGATGATGTTTATGAACAGCCAACAGCTGACCGAGATCCTCCTAAACCATTAACCCAAGCCGAACTAAATGACTTAGTCAGGGATTTGAATCTGCCTAAGGACTCTGCAGAACTTTTGGGGTCTAGATTGCATGAGAACAATTTATTGGCATCCGACACATACTTCGCTTGGTACAGAAATCGTGAGAAAGACTTCGTGCCTTTTTTCGAAGAAGATGGTCCCTTGGTATTTTGCAAGGACATCACAGGATTAGTGTGCAAGCTAGGCATCGAATACCAAACCAGTGACTGGAGGTTGTTTATAGATTCCTCTAAAACCAGTCTAAAAGGAGTGTTACTGCACAACGGTAACAAATATGCATCAATCCCAGTGACCCATTCTACTCATTTAAAAGAGACCTATGATAACATGAAACTGCTTCTGGAAAAAATTCAGTATCAAAATCACAGATGGATATTGTGTGGGGATCTCAAAGTCCTTTGCATGTTACTTGGGCAGCAATCAGGATACACTAAGATGCCATGTTTCATCTGCGAATGGGATAGTCGAGCACGTGACCAGCACTGGAAGAGGAAAACTTGGCCTCCTAGAGAGAGTCTTACCCCAGGATCAAAGAACATTTTACATGAACATCTAGTTGAACCAAATAAAATCCTCCTCCCACCCTTGCACATTAAGTTAGGCTTGATGAAGCAGTATGTCAAAGCATTGAATAGAGAAGGTGAGTGTTTCAAGTACATTTGTTCAAAATATCCAAAGATTAGCTACGAGAAAATAAAGGAAGGTGTTTTTATAGGTCCTCAGATTAGAAAGTTATTGACAGACGATCATTTCCTGAACACAATGACCAATAAAGAAAAAGAAGCATGGCTTGGTTTCAAAGATGTTGTTGAAAACTTCTTGGGAAACTACAAAAGCCAAAATTATGAAAGACTGGTGGAAAATATGCTTAAAAAGTTTTGCGCCTTAGGCTGCAACATGAGCATGAAAGTTCACTTCTTATTTTCGCATCTTGACCGTTTACCCGAAAATCTCGGAGATGTCAGTGAGGAGCAAGGGGAACGATTTCACCAGGACATCAAAACCATGGAAAGAAGATATCAAGGAAGATGGCATACAAATATGATGGTGGATTACTGCTGGTGTCTGCAACGAGATCAGCCTAACGCACAGCATAAGAAAACATCAAAGAAGCACCGGTTTAGTCGTCATTAGTCAGATCTACCTTCGTAGTCTTAAGTCTTTGGAATAAGTCCTGAAATGTTTGCAAGTAAAGAAGGTAAATATATTTTGTTTCTTTCAGTTATTTTTTTATTCTTTCATAAACAAGCAATATGCTTGTCTAAGAGCTAGGAGCTATTTAATTCTGCTTTAATTAGGTTTTACTCTATCACCTAAAGATTTCGTGCTACAAGGGGTGTTGTAATACCTCATCTGTCCCCAAATGTTAACCACCCATTGATGGGAGGGGAGAGAGTATTTTGCTGGGAACGAGACTGGTTGTTATATATATTTACCCTACATTATTATGTGAGCGTTACTGTAGTCTATAACAACAAAAATTATGGTTTAGCATGTGCAATCCAATGTTGGTCTCGATAAGATGGTTCACATTTGGGGATAAATGGGGGATTTATGACATACCCTGTAGTAAGAAAACCGTACGTGATAGGGAAAAACTAACTATATTTTAGAGATCAGCGCACTCAAATTATATAGAATCACCAACTAGTTTGTAAAAATTGATCGACAAGTTTTCAAATGTGTACTGGTGTATAATCCGTCCCGGTTGGCTGCGTTAAAAAGATTAATTGTAGACACCGCGGCAGTGTCTGTATCTTCATATAATGCCGGTAAACTGTAAAGTTCTTGTGAATGACTCATGACGGAGGGAATGTGTTTGTTTATTCACTGGTGAAAATACAGTACTGGCCAAATTATTAGGAATTTTTTAAAAATTTCATTTTTTGGTATAAAATGTTAAATTAAACCAATTTTAAACGTTGAAAAGTTATTTATTTCTACACAAGAATACATGGTCATTATTTAGCAATAGTTTAGTACTTAGTTTGACCCCCCTTAGCTGCCTTAAGGGCTGCGACACGCTTCGGCATGCCATGAATCAATTTTTTGCATAATTCCTTAATACGTGTAGAGTGAAACCAGACTTGAATAAGTCGCTCTATGAGTTGGTGTTTTGTTGTTATCGGCGTTTCATGGATTACGTCCTTTAAAATACTCCATAAACTTTCGATTGGGTTCATGTCTGGAGAATTTCCAGCCCATGGGAGCAACCGAACACTATTTTCATGACACCATTTTTTAACCGACTTTGCCGTGTGGCATGGAGCTGAGTCTTGTTGAAAAATCCAACGTCTATTACCATACCATTCCCTTATTTGAGGCAGTAGACGTCTTCTTAGTACTTCTATATACTTGACTTGGTTCATATTCCCCTCAACAATGCTCAAACGACTAGTTCCATGCACAGAAATTGCTCCCCAAACCATGATCTTTTGTGGAAATTTCACCGTTTTCATCAGACACTCAGGCAAAAATTCTTCTCCAGGCCTCCTTCTTACACTTTGAACACGATCGTCAAGCACGGCAATCGTTGACTCATCGGAGAACACCACCTGCAATCAAAGAAAGCCCTGTGAAAGAGTCAGTGCATAGCGTATGAAGTACAGCTAAAACGAAGTACAGTATGACTTGCTGCTTTACAGATATTTTTACTGCAGTTTTATCACGTACTGTAAATACACTTCTATGCATACTGTATTTACTGTATTAACATTCTATTTAATGTTAAATATTATTCTTACCTGTTCCCAATCCTCACTAGTCCAGTTAATGTGTTCCTTTGCCCATGCAAAACGTGCCTTCTTCATAGCCTCAGTGAGCCTGGGCTTCTTCCTTGGGCGGTAGGCTTTGAAGCCGGCAGTTAGAAGCCTCCTGTTGACTGTTCTACGACTAATATTGATGCCATCAGCCGCTAGACTACTGGAAATGTTTTTGCAAGTAGCTCTTCTATTTCTAAGAGACAAAATTGCAATCTGTCTATCAGTTCTTGGAGTCGTTACCCTTTTTCTGCCGCATCTTCCAACCCTTTTGGGGCCTACATTTTCTCCAAATACCATTTTTTTCTTAATACGAAGTACTGACTGTGGTGAAACATGGAGTTTGGCAGTGATTTCCTTTTGTTTAAATGTAGAAGAAGTTAATAAAACCTGTATTTGCCCAATTTTCCGTGGACTCAAGTCATTCTTTCGCCCCATTTTCAAATTCACTTAAAAACTGTAACAAATAATTGCCGAAATTGGGTAAATACACTATTTAAATTAAACGGTAGTTACAATGACACGTAAAAGAAAGAGAAACACACCCGCATCGCACGACAACCAAACGACAACTGACGAACAAACACGCTTCGTTCGACTAAAGAATTATGCAAAAAACTGATTCATGGCATGCCGAAGCGTGTCGCAGCCATTATGGCAGCTAAGGTGGGTCAAACTAAGTACTAAACTATTGCTAAATAATGACCATGTATTCTTGTGTAGAAATAAATAACTTTTCAACGTTTAAAATTGGTTTAATTTAACATTTTATACCAAAAAATGAAATTTTAAAAAAATTCCTAATAATTTGGCCAGTACTGTAACTGCTGTGAGTTCCAGCTGAAAATACTCACTTTTATAGGCATGATCCCCAAGCACTACCCCAAAAGATTAATATGCAGTTGGTAAGTTTGCTGATTGGCTGTCAATGTAACTGGGCGGAGACTATGTTAAATTTGTGTACCAATCGTAACACCAATATAACATACCCACGCTTTGGACGTCTTGATTGTCGCCTTCACGACTAATGGTGTCTATTGATTCATTCTCTTCGTAGATTTAATTTCATTGATCACATCTCAAGGTGTATGAGCTCACTTGCACGCTCTGTCTCGAAGATATTTTGCATTAATATTTCAAAGCATACTATTCACAGCTTTCCCGTTTTGGAACCCACCCCTTCATGCAATATCTCCTTCCCCCTTTGCAACATCCCCCTTTGCAACACTCCCATGAAACATACCCCTCCCCCTTTGCATATACAAAAGGAGTTTAACCTATGGTAACCTCCTCCCGAATTATTCATTCTGACGAAGGTCAAGCTTTTCACTCCACCTTAGACCTACAGTTTAACGTAGAATCCGAACCACGCCCCACCAGCAGCCCAGCATCTTAATCACTAGGTACCCAAGGTACCCATTTATCTACCAACCACTTTCGTTATTGTGTGGAAGGATGAACAGCTGGATTTTGCTGCGCGCCGTCTGCCGTCACCGGGTCTCTAACCCGGGGCCGATGGATTCATAGTCAGCGACGCTAACCACTACACCACCGAGGTGCATTCATATTTATATTAAAGAAATTAGAAATATTTTTGCTTTTCTTTTCGTTCCTTTTTTATATTTTTAAAAAAATTTTGCTGTGACTACGACCACCATAAACCAACTCGGTAAATGAGCTCCACTATACTTATGAAAAATTGAATCTATCAATATTATATCCATATATACTAAACAAGGCTTTCTTTCTGTGTGTGTGTGCCGTCATCAGTTTACCGACTCTCTCTCTCTCTCTCTCTCTCTCTCTGTATATATATAATTTAAATTGAGTTTTTACTTCATTAGTAATAATAATATTGAAAACAATATTTGGAGTGGAAGGAGGTAAATCCGTGTCTTTGAGACGAATTTGGGTCAAATCCGCATTCCATTGTGACCTTTTTGGATTTTGGAGTAGCCTCGGGCAAATCAGTTGCCGAGTGTCATACTCTTTCTCCCCGACAAAAGTAAATAGGCACTTTCGGAGAAGTTAGCTAAAATGATTATTGTGTTTTTCTTATATATATATATATATATATATAAAGTGTGTACTGTTATATTTGTTTGCATTTTTCTTTTATTGTTAATTAAATATACTAGCATGAAAGTACAAAGAGAACAAATGAACTGCGAGTCCTCTTTGATTTCGCGGAATTTTCTTTATAAAAAAATATAGAACATAAAAGTGTATATATAGACTTCTCATTTAGTTCTTTTGTCAATTACTTTGATTTCGCTGAAATTTCTTTATAAAAAAAATAATATAAAAGTGTATATGTAGTCTTCTCATTTAAATCTTTTGGTTGTATATATGAAGTGTCCTGTTATTTTCTGTTGTCAACTTGGTGTTTTATTTATTTCGGATTACTGGTATTCTTTTATTGTTAATATTGGGATTCACTTAAAATGTGTTTTAATTAGTTGTTTTGCTGAGCAAATTAAGAAGAGCGTCTCTCTTCCCTTTAATAAATAATATAATTAAAATAAATGGTGCTGCCTGCTAACCCTGCATATATAAATAGTGCTTTCTGGCAACTCTCCTTATGTAACTAAATAATTAAAATAAAAAACAATAACTGGCAACTCATTTCTATATAAGTCAATAAATAAATAGAGCTCTCTGGCAAACCTGGCTTTAATATATAAATAAATAAAAAGTAGTATCTGGCAACTCCAGACCCTCTATATAACAGATGCTGGTCCCCTGGACTCTCATAATGCGTCTGGCTGGGGCCAGGCGAACACATGGTCTCTTCTCTCTCCTTCTTTGGTTAAGGCTTAGGTTAGGATTTCCCTTTGGGGGGGTGAGGACATCCCACCTTCTCCTGCAAAGACCCTCCTCCTTCTCCTTTTTCTCTCTCTTAGGTTAAGGTTACCCCTTTGGGGGAGGTCATTCTCCCTTCTCCCCCCAAAGCTCCACCCTTCATTGCAGCTTGGGGCATAACCCCTCCCCCTTGTTGCAAGACCACTCCCCTTGTTGCAAGACCCCTCCCCCTGTTGGAAAACCCCTCCCCCTTTTCAACAACCCTCTAGGCTAGCCTAGAGTGGTACAAGGTAAAATACGCAGTATCTGAGGACAGGATATTGTACAATAGCACATTAGAGCTGTTTTGGGCTCTAGTAGTGAAATTATATATATATATATATATATATATTATATATATATATTCTTTCAGATTAATATTTGGTTGGTAGGTAGGTTACGCTTAGTAAACATAAAACTGCCACTGCACCATTTTGGTTTTTTACATAGCATACAGAAAATATTATAAAAAGCAACAGAGAGTTTATTCATAGCAATTTTTGTATAGTTCCACCATAGATGGGATTTATACAATCCATAAAGGATGTCATTTTCTATACCATATTGTTCACATATCTCCAATTGTATTCTCAGCCCATGAGGAAATGGTGACAGAAGAACAAGGTCATCAGCATATTGCATATTAAATAATTAATTTTTTCCTTTCCAATGACATAACCCGTACGTGTAGATTTTAGTTCGTTGGTAAGATCATCCATGAATAACAATAATAATAATAATAATAATAATAATAACAATAATGAAGAGTTTAAACTTGGTTCTTCAGTTATAAATACTAACAGAGAACTCGCCTTCATGCGAGTATCAATAATATCCCGGCCTACGGGTGGGATATTTTTGGTAATTCCTGCAGAATGCTGTTATTACCCTTCGGATAATACATAATTACTGTACAGTCAAAAATAATATTTTATATTTTTTTATCTTTCTTTTCAACGAAAATATCACAGCTTAACCTAACCAATCGTAAAGGGCGGACAGTTGACCTAACCGGGCATACAATTAACCTAACCAGGCATTGAATTAACCGGACATTTAATAAGTCTCCCAATTTTTGTACTAATTTTAAACAACTTTTATCTCAATTTTTTCTCTCGAGGAGCCGTTTCCGTGTTTTAGGGTGGAACAGACAGACAGACAGACAGACAGACAGACAGACAGACAGCATATATATAGATTTTTAAAAATTCAAATTTTTGTCTAATTAAAAAAATTTATAATTCTGTTTGCTGAATCGTAAAATGCATAGTGAAAAGCACGCGCTAGAGCTTCGCCCATTTGATGACGTGTCTATGATGTCACTATTTTTCAACCAATCCAGAATACAGAGGGACGGACGGACGGACAGGACTCCCTTTTTATATTATAGATTAAGTGTTCTTCTTTCTCTTCAATTTTTCTTTCCTTTATTGTTTTTATTGATGTGTGTCCATATACGGATGCATGTCCTCGGAGTTTGGAAGTAAATGGTTTCGGATCGTCACAATACTTACATTCACTGAAAGCTTTTCGGAAGTAACAACAATGTCTTCTTTACGGGAGTTGCGAAACGCTTTATATTTGGCCCCTCCTAAAAGTGGCTCCACAAAGTCCAGACTGAAGTACAAAATGCAAAGTTTCAACGGTACAATCACGCATTCTCCATTATAGCCAATTTGTGTTTATTTATTCTAGCATTGGGAAGCCTCATACACGAGGGGTGTCCGGAAAATTTCTAGAAACATTTTTTTTTAAATTGTGCATTGGTCGGATAGTTTAGTTAGGTTAATTTAGTTTTACAAAGTGTCGTTTGTTCGGTCTTGTTGACGAAATGGGCATAGGTCCCACTCGACAGCTATATTCATCTTAAAGCAGTTCTTGAACAGAAATATATATATATATATATATATATATATACACAGACCGTGCATGGAACAAGGAACTCTTCTAGGAAAATTAAATCCATTATAGTCCGAATAAGTAATGGTAAATGACAAACACTATAGTTTTTTCTTTTTCATGATGTTAGCCCGATCCTGTCCCAAAGCTGGATCTTATCTGCTTTGCAGATGGCTGGTGAGGGAAGCTATATTTTTGGGACCTCTTTGCGAGTGACCCGTTGCCCAAGTCGGGCTAACATCATGAAAAAGAAAAAACTATAGTGTTTGTCATTTACCATTACTTTTTCGGACTATAGTGGATTTAATTTTCCTAGAAGAGTTTCTTGTTCCATGCACGGTCTGTATGTATCATAAAAAACCTCAGGGAACCATTCTGAGTTCATTCCCATATATATATATATATGATGAATAAAACCACGAAGGAAAGGAAACACAGAATGGTGTTCAAGCGCTTTCGTCTAATGACATCCTCAGGAACACTGAAGTACATATAGAGTTACAGCCTATATATAGGTTACAGAAAAAAAAAATATATATATATATATATATATATATATATACAATAAACGGAGAGATAAAAATTAAAAAAATATAAAAAATTAAACATTAAAGGATTGTGAGAGGAGCATACAAATTTGTAAGGAAAAACTACCGATTTTTAGCACAAGATCAAATGAATTGTTTCCAACCAATGTTATAGATAATTAAAAAAAATAAAAATACAAATTTATACTGGAAATTTGCCCGGGTTTTAGCACTCTGCCCTTCTTGTTTAAGTTCGATGTATATAAAAACAAGTTGAAAAATAAAAGTTATTAGAGTAGCATACAAGTTTACCAAAGATTTAGCGTTCTACCCTTCTTATCTAAATCTGTTCTGAAGGAATTCAAAACAACAGGATCGAGTTGAAAAAGACCTTTGCTTATGTTGAAGTTATTTGTAAGTTGGATAATGGCAGACTCAAGAATATTTCTATTAACAATGTTGCTAGAGTGAAATAAAACTGAAGCATTATTCCAATCAATACAATGGGATAACTCTGACAAATGTACAAAAAGGGCACTGGACGACTGTCCTGTTCTAACGGAATATTGATGCTGTTTTATGCGTGTGTGCAAATCCTTTCCCTTCTGAACTATGTAAAAGGAATCACATTGTTCACAACCAGTTTTATAGATAATGCCTGAAAGTTTCTTACTAATTGTCTAGAGGAGCAAGTTCTTTCCAAATCCCTCCTTCCGATTCGCCTCAGACAAATTGACGACCATCCGTTCAACAACTTCAGCAGATTAATTTTAAAGAAACATATTGAAGTCACCAGACAAAATGAGTGGTCCGCCTTCAAAAAATTATGCATTGCCAAACGTAATTTTGTGACCGTTATTCCCCAACCGCGGATCCAACCTTTGTTTGATGAAATTTACAACGAGTTGCGTCGGAGAACTTCTTCACTTCGTAACATTATCGATCGAAAAATTAAAAGTCTCATTCGAAATAGTCAGTGGAGTAAAAAAGCAAGCTCAAAGTGTGTTTTGAACCTTTCTTCGAAAAACATTAGTGACGATGCAAAAAGTGCCCTTGGATATGGTATGTCCTTTTTTATTGTTAAAAAACCTTCAGCTTTACAAATTTGTGACAGTCTCGCTTGTTTTGAAAAACAGTGTAATCTCCCTCAGTATTTGTTTAACATAGTTAAAGGCCTTGTTTATAGTGCGACGAATAGTAGTTACGAAGATAACTTTCCTAAACGTTTTCACAATAGCCTCTCACAATTAAATAAAGATGGGAGCTCCATATTACTAAAGCAGACAAGGCTAACACCATAGTTATTATGGACAAAGTGGACTACATCAGAAAGATGAACGAGCTTCTCCAGGACCCCGCCACATACAGCAAGCTTAGGAAGAACCCGCAGGATGACGTCATCAAATCATTTAATAGTGGCTTGAAACGCATTCTCAAAGATCATAAGGACTTAATTCCTCTTTTCATGTCCACTTCACCTTCTCTGCCCTACCTTTACGGTCTTATTAAAACCCACAAACCTGGCAACCCTATGCGCCCTATTATTAGCTCGGTGGGCTCTATTACTTATAAACTCTCCAAATGTCTTGTCAAAGTCTTGTCCCCCATTCTCGGAACTATCTCTGATTCACATGTAAAAAATTCCATGGAGCTTACTGAAAAATTGAATAATGCACGAACTGAAACCAACGATAGATTGATCAGTTTTGACGTTTGTTCATTGTTTACAAAAGTGCCGATTGACGATATGCTTGACTTTCTCTCCCAAGAATTATATAAGTATGACCTGCCACTACCTTCACACATTGTTTTGGAACTTATTAAGCTTTGCATCAAAGACTGTAAATTCACTTTCAATAACGAGTATTATCAACAAGTGTTTGGGATGGCCATGGGCAACCCCTTATCGCCCCTCCTCTCCAATATTTATATGGAGTTTTTCGAAATTACTTACATTCCGAGAATCCTGGGGGTTGGCATCCCTTGGTTGCGGTACGTCGACGATATTTTGTGTATCTGGCCCATGAATCGTGACCTGGATAACTTCCTCCTTCAGTTAAATGATCAAGTCCCCTCCATTAAGTTTACTTTAGAAGTGGAACAAGACAATTCAATCCCATTTTTGGATGTGCGGGTACATAGAGAAAGCCTAGGTTTTAAGTTTAGTATCTATCGGAAAACAACAAACAATTTGTCCTACGTACACTTTTACTCGGGACATGACACCCCCACTAAGAAGACCATTTTTTCATCAATGTTTCTCCGCGCCCTTAGGATCGCCAGTCCGGAATACATCGATGCCGAATTGGAAAAAATCAACGGTATTGGAAGTGATCTGTGTTACCCATCTGCGTTTATGGAATCTTGTCTCAACAAGGCAGAACGAACTTTCTATCGTGTCAATAATAACACTCGTACTTTGTCAAATAAAAAAAAAAAAAATGTTAGTACATCCATTTTTCCCGGGCTTTTTAGGCATTGCTAATGTACTTAAACTTTTGGATATTAATGTAGTATTTTCATATAACAATATTGTGAAAAATATCAGTAAAAAATAGCCCTACCAATAATTCAGGCATTATCTATAAAATTGGTTGTAAACAATGTGATTCCTTTTACATAGGTCAGACGGGAAAGGATTGCACACACATAAAACAGCATCAATATTCCGTTAGAACAGGACAGTCGTCCAGTGCCCTTTTTGTCCATTTGTCAGAGTTGTCCCACTGTATTGATTGGAATAATGCTTCAGTTTTATTTCACTCTAGCAACATTGTTAATAGAAATATTCTTGAGTCTGCCATTATCCAACTTACAAATAACTTCAACATAAGCAAAAGTCTTTTTCAACTCGATCCTGTTGTTTTGAATTCCTTCAGAACAGATTTAGATAAGAAGGGTAGAACGCTAAATCTTTGGTAAACTTGTATGCTACTCTAATAACTTATTTTTCAATTTATTTTTATATACATCGAACTTAAACAAGAAGGGCAGAGTGCTAAAACCCGGGCAGATTTCCAGTATAAATTTGTATTTTTATTTTTTTTAATTACAGCAGTATACATTTGAAAACTTGTCGATCGATTTTTACAAACTAGTTGGTGATTCTATATAAGTTGAGTGCGCTGATCTCAAAAATATAGTTAGTTTTTTTCCCTATCACGTATGGTTTTCTTACTACAGGGTGTGTCATAAATCCCCCATTTATCCCCAAATGTGAACCATCTTATCGAGACCAACATTGGATTGCACATGCTAAACCATAAATTTTGTTGTTATAGACTACAGTAACGCTTACATAATAATGTAGGGTAAATATATATAACAACCAGTCTCGTTCCCAGCAAAATACTCTCTCCCCTCCCATCAATGGGTGGTTAACATTTGGGGACAGATGAGGTATTACAACACCCCTTGTAGCACGAAATCTTTAGGTGATAGAGTAAAACCTAATTAAAGCAGAATTAAATAGCTCCTAGCTCTTAGACAAGCATATTGCTTGTTTATGAAAGAATAAAAAAATAACTGAAAGAAACAAAATATATTTACCTTCTTTACTTGCAAACATTTCAGGACTTATTCCAAAGACTTAAGACTACGAAGGTAGATCTGACTAATGACGACTAAACCGGTGCTTCTTTGATGTTTTCTTATGCTGTGCGTTAGGCTGATCTCGTTGCAGACACCAGCAGTAATCCACCATCATATTTGTATGCCATCTTCCTTGATATCTTCTTTCCATATGGTTTTGATGTCCTGGTGAAATCGTTCCCCTTGCTCCTCACTGACATCTCCGAGATTTTCGGGTAAACGGTCAAGATGCGAAAATAAGAAGTGAACTTTCATGCTCATGTTGCAGCCTAAGGCGCAAAACTTTTTAAGCATATTTTCCACCAGTCTTTCATAATTTTGGCTTTTGTAGTTTCCCAAGAAGTTTTCAACAACATCTTTGAAACCAAGCCATGCTTCTTTTTCTTTATTGGTCATTGTGTTCAGGAAATGATCGTCTGTCAATAACTTTCTAATCTGAGGACCTATAAAAACACCTTCCTTTATTTTCTCGTAGCTAATCTTTGGATATTTTGAACAAATGTACTTGAAACACTCACCTTCTCTATTCAATGCTTTGACATACTGCTTCATCAAGCCTAACTTAATGTGCAAGGGTGGGAGGAGGATTTTGTTTGGTTCAACTAGATGTTCATGTAAAATGTTCTTTGATCCTGGGGTAAGACTCTCTCTAGGAGGCCAAGTTTTCCTCTTCCAGTGCTGGTCACGTGCTCGACTATCCCATTCGCAGATGAAACATGGCATCTTAGTGTATCCTGATTGCTGCCCAAGTAACATGCAAAGGACTTTGAGATCCCCACACAATATCCATCTGTGATTTTGATACTGAATTTTTCCAGAAGCAGTTTCATGTTATCATAGGTCTCTTTTAAATGAGTAGAATGGGTCACTGGGATTGATGCATATTTGTTACCGTTGTGCAGTAACACTCCTTTTAGACTGGTTTTAGAGGAATCTATAAACAACCTCCAGTCACTGGTTTGGTATTCGATGCCTAGCTTGCACACTAATCCTGTGATGTCCTTGCAAAATACCAAGGGACCATCTTCTTCGAAAAAAGGCACGAAGTCTTTCTCACGATTTCTGTACCAAGCGAAGTATGTGTCGGATGCCAATAAATTGTTCTCATGCAATCTAGACCCCAAAAGTTCTGCAGAGTCCTTAGGCAGATTCAAATCCCTGACTAAGTCATTTAGTTCGGCTTGGGTTAATGGTTTAGGAGGATCTCGGTCAGCTGTTGGCTGTTCATAAACATCATCATTGTCTGCATTTGGAGCTGAATCAGAATCTGAATTGTATTGATCCAGACTCTCGGGTGGGCGGGGAATAGGAACTTCTGGACCATGGGGTACCGGCCTTATTGCAGATGGAAGACTTGGGTATTGAAGGCTCTCTTTATTCTTTGCATTATAACCTTTAACATTGCAAGAACAGAAGTAGCATTCGTCGGTATGGTTTCTAGGCTCGCGCCATACCATAGGGATCCCAAATGGCAAACTTTTCTTTTTACCTATGCTCCAATTCCTTAGTGCCGCAACACACGTAAGACAAACCTTGTGTGGAGCCCAACTTTTGTCTTGATCTAATTTAATTCCAAAATAAGCATGATAAGTTCTCTTAATGAAGGTCGTCACATTTGTCCTTTGTTTTACAACAACATACCGACCACAAATATAACAAAATATGTCTGGACTATGGGTACATCCTCTAGAAGCCATTATTAAAATTTTAAAGACGTAATGTTAGAATTATCTATCTGAAAAATATGAAAAAACGAAATTAATTAAAGATAAAAAAGATTAAAAATTACAAAACGCCCCAAAATTGTTTTGCTAATAACTTTAAAACTGTGGGTGATAGAAAAAAACTGGTAGCATTTTTTAATTCAGCGCAGCGAACTGCTTCAGAATCACAACTCAAAATAAAGAAATCGATTTTCTTGCAGACCGGTGTTATCTATAACATTGGTTGGAAACAATTCATTTGATCTTGTGCTAAAAATCGGTAGTTTTTCCTTACAAATTTGTATGCTCCTCCCACAATCCTTTAATGTTTAATTTTTTATATATTTTTTATTTTTACCTCTCCGTTTGTTGTGTATATATATATATATATTTTTTTTTCCTGTAACCTGTATATAGGCTGTAACTCTTTATGTACTTCAGTGTTCCTGAGGATGTCATTAGACGAAAGCCCTTGAGCACCATTCTGTTTCCTTTCCTTCGTGGTTTTATTCATCATAAATATTTTTCACGTGTTACTTTCGTGAAATAATTTTCATATATATATATATATATATATATATATATATATATATATATATATATATATATATATATATATCTATGTATGTATATAGCACAGCTATTGACTTCTTAGAAAACGGAGCTTACATTGTATATATATTTGTATATATATATATATATATATATATATATATATATATATATATAAAATACAACTCAGAATGGTCCCCTGAGAAACTTTTATGTTACACACAGACCGTGCATGGAACAAGGAACTCTTCTGGGAAACTAAATCCACTATAGTTCAAATAAGTAATAATAAATGACAAATACTATAGTTTTTCTTTTTCATTATGGAAGGCCCAATGTAGGCAATGGGTTACTCACAAAGAGGCCCCAAAATATAGCTTCTCTCACCAGCTATCTGCCAATCAGATACGATCCAGCTTTGGGACATGATCTAGGGGTTTACAGCTACACCTAGCCTACTATACTCGAACTTCAATATACGCAAGAAACTCGTTGCATTCACGTCGTATTGAATACATCAAAGAAAAAGGGGTAACTATTGTATTTTTAGCCAAAAACCAAATCTTAAACCTCAACCGGGACATTGAGCGTTACATTAAGTAACTCGCTGACCACGTTGGGCCTTCCACTATGAGAAAGAAAAACCATAGTATATGTCATTTATCATTACTTATTCGAACTATAGTGGATTTAATTTCCTAGAAGAGTTCTTTGTTCCATGCACGGTCTTTGTGTAACACACACACACACACACACACGCACACACACACACACACATACACACACACACACCACACGCATATATATATATATATATATATATATATATATATATACAGGGTGGTGCAAAAGTCGCGCATTATAGGAATTTTCAGTATTGAATATAATATTTATTTTTTTCTTTTAGGTAGAAGATGGCTGCGAAATTAACAATAGACGAGAGGGTGAGCTTGGTTTTAATGTATGGAATACCAGGTACTACAAATCGATCAATCAGTACAGAATTTAAATTCTGTAGCGATTGACCGATTTGTAGAATTTAAATTCTGTAGCGATTAATCGATTTTTAGTACCTGGTATTCCATACATTAAAACCAAGGTCACCGTTTCGTCTATTGTTAATTTCGCAGTCATCCCCTACCTAAAAGAAAAAAATATATATATATTATAGTCAACACTGAAAATTCCTATGATGGCGACTTTTGCGCCACCCTGTATATGATGAATTTCACACTTAAACACATGAAACGAATGAATGATACAAACCCGCAAGGAACAATACACCTGACGAAGTGTACTGCTAAATACACGAAAGGCCTTGCAATTTTTTCCTTTTTCCTTGTGGGTTTGCATCATATGCAGTATGTATATATATATATATATATGTATATATATATATATATATATATATATATATATATATATATATATATATATTAGAGTGTCCCAATTTTTTTTGTTCCTGAAGTTTGTCATGCACATCCCCCTAATTCCTTCCACTCGTGAAAACATGCCAGCAAGATGAATTTCATTCGTGTTCTTTAATTTTAAGGGTCCCCTCAAACCATGTGTTACTATTGCTGAATGGCTACTCTCTACCTTATACTAATTGTAGCATATTTCTTTTCAGGTTATGGATACAAGAAAACAGGAGACTGTGTGGTTGGTGGGGGTGTTGCAAAATGAACCCCTGGAAACGCTGTGTCAACTCCCGACAGTGGGAGATGTTCTTCGACATCTGTTGTTCTTCACTTGGAAGAAAAAAACATCCACGGCGGAAGCTGCCAATGTGGTAGCTGATGAGGTTATGGCAGTGTGGGCTTGGGCATCTATTCCAACCTCCCACAAGCCCAAGTGCGTCGAGAGGATCAAGGCCCTCTCCACGGACTACGAGAAGGTTGCCAGAAACCGAAACTGTGGGGGAGAGAAGCAACTGGAGCGGGAAAAGGGATTCCAAGCCAACCTGAATACACTGTTCGAAACAGCTCATGCCAACACCATGAAACTCATCAAAGTCCCCGAAGATCGAGACTTTCTGAATGACCAGCGAACCGTGCGCAAGATGTACATCAGAGGAGAGGACCTGGAGTTTGCTCGCAGGGCAGCGGAGTGGGAGAAACACCGAGCAGCTGAAGAGAAGAGGAAGAAGAAAAGCCGCGAAGAGATCCACTGCAAGCAAAAGGAACGGTGAAAAGTGGGTCTTCTTCTTCTTCGGAGTCCATGGCCGAAGCATCCAATGATGATGTCCAATATTCCTCTCCTGGTCCTTCGGCTCCTCGATCCGCTCCCAAGGACGGCCAAGTGTCGGCAAGGAGGATCATCCAATATCCCAATTTTGCTGCAGCCCTGGATCGAACTAGAACCTCAGTACGCCAAGCGATGCACATTGTGGGCTCCAGCACTTGCTGCCGCGGGAGTTGAGTTATCCTTAGTCACCTTGTCCAAATCAAGTCTTCACCATTCACGGCAGAAGTCCAGGAAGAACTTGGCAGCCGGAATCAAGACCGAGTTCGATTCTGATACGCCGTTTGTCGTCAACTTTGATGGCAAACTCCTCCCTGATTCGGATGGAGGAAATTGGATCGCATACCAGTGCTGGTCAGCGGGAAGAATCTTGAGAAGTTGTTGGCGATCCCAAAAATCTCTGACAGCACAGGACAGTGGATGGCTGGAGCTGTTCTGAAGGTGCTGGACGATTGGCCGCAAGTTCAACCATGGATTGCCGGTCTCTGCTTCGACACAACAGCGGTGAATACCGGTATTCACAGCGGCGCTTGTACGATTATCCAGGACCAAATGGACCGCCGCGTTCCTTTCCTGGCTTGCAGACACCACATGATGGAATTGGTAATCACCTCAGTCTTTGACCTGTTCTTCAGGTCTTCTGGCCCCGAAATTGCGCTGTTCACTCGCTTCAAATCCCAATGGGAGTTCATTGACCAGAAGCAGGCTTCTCCATTCAACGGCGATGGCCCAAGCGACATCCTTTCGGAATGGGTGGCGTTGAAAAAAGGGCAGATTGTCCACTTCATTGAAGACCAGCTTGAAGTTGGCCACCCAAGAGACGATTACCGGGAGTTCCTGATCCTTGCTCTGGTCTTCCTCGATGGTCAAGGCAAACGAGATCTCCGGTACAATCATCCTGGAGCATACCACCGGGCCAGGTGGATGGCCAAAGGCATTTACTGTCTTAAGATGTTCATCTTCCGAAGCCAATTCCACCTGACCGCTCACGAGGTCCGGTCACTACGCAGGATAAACATCTTTGCCATCACCATCTACCTCCAGAGGTGGTTCGAGGCTCCATTGACGGCGGACGCGCCCATCAATGACCTGGAGCTGTTGGAGGACCTAGAGCGGTACAAGGCGGTGGATCATGATGTAGGTACTGCCGCATTGACGAAATTCCGGGGCCACCTCTGGTACCTATGCGAAGATTTAGCCGGACTCGCTATGTTCTCCTCCAAAACCACCGATGCAGAGAAGACGGCCATGCTCCAAAACCTGCACAAGAAGACCGAAAACCCAAAAGATCTGCGTTGGCTGGAGGGAAAGAGTGTCTTGACCATGAGACGGTCGGATTTGAGCACCTTGGTCACGAAAAGGACTCAAAACCTTTTTCATTGCCTGAAGCTGCTGGTTCCAAAAACCCCCAAAGATCTCAAAGGATGTGCACCATCGTTGAAGTCTGTGACCGACGCGGCAGAATGGGCGGTGAAACTGGCGGAGGATTTCAATGATGGCCTGACAAAAAACGAGGAGGAACAGCAGCTCGTGTACCAAGTCGTCGAATACCACCGCCAGCAGTTCCCCTCAGCAGACAAAAAGATCCTCTGTCCCCCGAAATGAAATGTGCCATTAGGAAGAATTTCCATTTCCTTTAATTTAGTCATTAGAAAGAATTTACATTTCATTCTTCCATTCTAGAATGATTAATGCTGAGCATTTACGTTTGTTCATATAGGGTCGAATAAACAAGGTCAATGAGGGGACCCTTCCCCTCCTAATAGGCCAATGAAATTTCGCCCATTTTTTCCTTTCTTCAAGTGTAATTAATTAAAGGGGTGTGCGATTTGACTCTTGCAAATTTTTATTTTCACATGTGAGGCTGGGACACCCTAATATATATATATATATATATATGATTAGAGATATACATAGTAATTTAATTAATATTTTTTTCTCATACTAGGTATTAAACATTTTGTAAAATGTAAGCTAAGCAGAAAGTGTGTTACCAAGCCAAAAACATGTATCCAACAGTTACAGTAACACGTAAATAATTCGTTACAGTTTTTAAGTTAAAAATGATTGGTAGTTTTTTTAAACTTAAACTTAATATAAATGTAAAATAATATTTTAGAGCGATGAACTGGGTCACTTCGCTCCAGTTTTAATATATTATATTTTATATAATATGATACAAATGTTATATAAGATATTATACCAAATTTTATGAATTTTATTACAGTAAATAATTTCCTATATGCATTAGTTATAGTGCCGAAGCGTGATAAAATATATATACAGTATATTTTTTAATTTTCAGAAATTTTAATTGTTCCAACTTATGTGCTTTTTTTATGGGGTGAGTGGGGTAGAGGTCATTCATTTTTCTTATATAGGTAGGTGGATTTTCTTTGGCTTGAACACACACACACACACACACACACGTTCTTCCTCCATCATTTCTGCTCACCTGCGATATCAATGTGCACAATGAGAGCTCAGGTAACACTGTATACAACGTGTGAACAACCAAGAAGCGCACAAAAACGGACACATTAAAGTAAAGTTTCTTCAGTGCAATTCCCGAATTAAACACGGCCTTGAGGATTCGATTTGTAATACAGGGTATTGTCACAAAAACATTTAAAAACGTAAAAGATTGGGTTCTATCCAGCAATAAAGAATTATGAAATGCTTCGAGATATATATAATATATATATATATAAGATCTAATGAGTGCTTTTTTTTGGTATAGTTAAACGAATACATTCATTTTCACCTGTTCAGTCTATTGTTTAAGGGTATAAGGTTCAAAATCGAGTGTCAAACGCGTATATTTTTAACGTATCCATCTAACTGTCTATCTATCTATCTGCCTGTCTATCCATCTATCTATCCATATATATATATATATATATTATATATATATATATATATATTGGCTATGTGCGGTGGAGAGCGCAAGAGAACAACTCGCTCCTCCACCAAGCCAGTCCTAGAGGCAGGGACAACCCGGTTGACCCTCGTGTGAAGAGAGAACTACGCACGGAAACGCAACGAGGCACACACACACACGTTTTATTCATGCAGTTATCCGTGATTCACTGTCGTCATTTCAATTAACATGACTTACGAATTGTTACCATTGTGCATTTATCCGTGATCATGACATGGAGTTAACCGTGATTTGGTGGTGTTTACATTCGCGGATCCCTCCCGCCATACCACCAAAATGCGCTTCAGTCAGTCTCTCTCAGCGCAGCCAAAGACAATACTACAGACGAAATTATCAAAGTTGCAAAGAGAAAAGTCATCAAGTGGTATCAAACCTCAAACTAAACCCAATTACCATCCAAACAACGCAGAACACTAGGAAAGACGGAATATAGTGTTCCCAAACTAAAGGTCTGACAAGGGACCTCCTCAACACTGAAGAAAAATAGCTTGGTTGTCAGTAGGCCGAGACTTTTTAACAAGCTTCCTAAGAATCAGAAACGTTACAGGGATCAAAGTTACTCTCTTCAAGCGAAGACTAGATACCTGGCACAGGACAGTACCAGATGAGCCTGGTGTACCTGGCTATGTGCGGCGGAGAGAGCAAGTGCGCAACTCGTTCCTCCACCAAACCAGGCCAAGAGGCGGAGTCACCAGGTTGACCTTTGTGTGAAGAGAGACCGATGAAGAGGGGATACTAACAAAATGGTCAGAAGACAACAATATGGCATTTAGCACCGAGAAATTTCAGCTCTTGAGATATGGTAGAAATGAGGAAATTAAACAGACTGCATATTATGCCAGATGAACAGGGTGTACCCGGGTATGTGCGGTGGAGAGCGCAAGCGAGCAGCTCACTCCTCCACCAAGACAGTCCTAGAGGCAGTGACCACCAGCTTGACCTTCGTATGAAGAGAGAACGACGCACGGAAACGCAACGAGGTACACACACACATTTTATTCGTGCAGTTATCCGTGATTCACTGTCTTCAATTGAATTAACACGATTTACTAATTGTTACTATTGTGCACTTATCCGTGATCGTGACATGGAGTTAACCGTGACTTGGTGTTTACATTCGCGGGTCCCTCCCGCCATCCCACCACAGTGCGCCTCAGTCAGTGTCTCTCAGCGCAGACAAATCACGTTTATTTATTTTTATTAGCTATCTTCATATATCATTTTCTCTGAACATCCTCAGTGGCAATCAGAAGCCTCCTGAAGGGTATAACTTAATTGTAGAATGGAAAAACTTATCTTGAAACTTAATATGTAAGAGCATTTTGCCTACTCTCTCAAATAATTAGATCTTTTCATGGCCCTCTGCGACCAACACAGTGTTCTCATGTTCACTTATTACCTAAGAGTCTTATTTTTACTCTGCACTTTTGAAATAAACGCTTCACTATTGAATTTACATTACAAAATAGGTAGGTACTGTTATTAGTGAGGTAAATAACATCCCCTTAATCTGATGTGTGTAAATAATGTATTTAAGTAAGATTTAATTGCATCTTTGACTGATGACTCATCTACCTTGAGAAAGCCCGCTTTAGCCAACCAGATGCAAGGTTGGGCCATCATGCTCTACATTTATTAAAATTAGAATTACGTTTATTTGTTGTTAAGTCATTCAAGCGAGACAGTGTTTGATTCTGTAATCTGCATGTTGCACTCAGGTAAAGGAACGAGATGTTCTCTTGCAATCTCTGCCGTACATAACAAGGTACACCCGGCTCATCTGATATTGTACTGAGACAAGCATCTAACCTTCTTTGATGACTTCAATTTTGACTGTTGTGAAGGTCCTGAGAAACGATCGTTTAAGTCTCTGACGATATCCTAGGATGTATCATAAAGCCCTGAGCTAGGGTTACTATTGTGCTGTAGTATTACGGCTTTCCACTCCAAGCCGAGCGCATAGTACCGTTCTGCGTTACTCAAGCATTTCCCATACCCCTCACAGTTTCTAAGAAATATAAAAGGGACCTTTATTAGCGATACTTTAAAACTTGGTGCCAAGTTTTAAAGTATCGCTAATAAAGACCCCTTTTTGTGATTCTTAGATTCCGTGAAGGTATGAAAGGCAGGGGTAACGCAGGATGGTACCATGCGCCCGGCTTGGAGTGAAAAGCCGTAATACTACAGCACAATAGTAACACTAGCTCAGGGCTTTATGATACATCCTAGGATATGGTCAGAGACTTAAATGATCGTTTCTCAGGACCTTCACAACAAAGTTGAAGTCTTCAAAGAAGGTTAGATGCTTGTCTCAGTACAAAACCAGATGAGCCGGGTGTACCTTGTTATGTACGGCAGAGAGTGCAAGAGAACATCTCGTTCCTTCACCTGAGTGCAACGTGCATATTACACAGACTCAAACACTGTCTCGCTTGAATGACTTAACACCAAATAAACCTAATTCTAATTTTAATCAGTGTAGAGCATAATGGCCCAACCTTGCATCTGGTTGGCAAAAGGGGGTTTTCTCAAGGTAGATGAGTCATCAGTTAAAGATGCAATTAAATCTTACTTAAATACATTATTTACACACATCAGATTAAGGGAATGTTATTTACCCCACTAATAACAGTACGTACCCACTTTGTAATGTAAACTCAATAGTGAAGAGTTTATTTCAAAAGCACAAAGGTAAAAATAAGACTCTTAGGTAATAAGTGAACATGAGAGCACTGTGTTAGTCGCAGAGAGCCATGAAAAGATCTAATTATTTGAGAGAGTAGGCAAAATGCCCTTACATATTAAGTTTCAAGATAAGTTTTTCTATTTTACAATTAAGTTGCACCCTTCAGGAGGCTTCTTATTGCCACTGAGGATGTTCAGAGAAAATGATAAATGAAGATAGCTAATAAAAATAAATAAACGTGATTTGTCTACGCTGAGAGACACTGACTGAGGCGCATTGTTAATTCAAATGACGACAGTGAATCACGGATAACAGCATGAATAAAATGTGTGTGTATCGTTGCGTTTTCGTGCGTCGTTCTCTTCACACGAAGGTCAAGCTGGTGGTCCCTGCTTCTAGGACTGTCTTGGTGGAGGAGTGAGCTGCTCGCTTTCGCTCTCCACCGCACATACCCGGGTACACCCTGCTCATCTGGCATAATATGCAGTCTGTTTAATTTCCTCATTTCTACCATATCTCAAGAGCTAAAATTTCTCGGTGCTAAATGCCATATTGTTGTCTTCTGACCATTTTGTTAGTGCCCCCTCTGCATCGGTCTCTCTTCACACAAAGGTCAACCTGGTGACCCCGCCTCTTGTCCTGGCTTGGTGGAGGAGCGAGTTTTTCACTCGCACTTCAACTTTGTTCCCTGTAACGTTTCTGAGGTCCTTAAGAAGCTGGTTAAAAAGTCTCGGCTCCTTGACAACCAAGCTATTTTTCTTCAGCGTTGAGGAGGTCCCTTGTCAGGCCTTTAGTTTGGGAACACTACATATTCTTCTATTGTCCTGCGTTGTTTGGATTGTAATTGAGTTTACTTTGAGGTTTGGTGCCACTCGCTAATTTTTCTCTTTGCATCTTTGATAATTTCATCCGTAATATTGTCTTTGTCTGCGCTGAGAGAGTCTGACTGAGGCGCATTGTGGTGGGATGGCGGGAGGGATCCACGAATGTAAATACCACCAAATCACGGTTAACTCCATGTCATGATTACGGATAAGTGCACAATGGTAACAATTAGTAGGTCATTTTAATTGAATTGACAACAGTGAATCACGGATAACTGCATGAATAAAATGTGTGTGTGTGCCTCGTTGCGTTTCCATGCGTCGTTCTCTCTTCACACGAAGGTCAAGCGGGTGGTCCCTGCCTCTAGGACTGGATGGTGGAGGAGCGAGTTGTTTTCTTGCACTCTCCACCGCACATAGCCAATATATATATATATATATATATATATATATAGATAGATAGAGATAGATGGATAGGTAGATAGATAGATAGATAAATAGATAGATACATAGAGAGATAGATAGATGGATAGACAGACAGATAGATAGATAGACAGTTAGATGGATAGGTTAAAAATATCCGCGTTTGACACTCAATTTTGAACTTTATACCCTTAAACAATAGAGACTGAACAGGTGAAAATGATTGTATTCGTTTAACTATACGATGAAAAAGGACTTAGTAGATCTTATATATATATATATATATATGTAAAAAGTGAACAATGAACAATTCCTACACCATCATTATATGAATTCATTGTCCATTTTTACATAAGAAACCAAAAATCACATAAGGCAGTTTTGGGTAAAATTTCGATTTGTAATAATGACTTATACACTATGACGTCACAAAATAACTATTCTCTTTACGTTTCCCACTCTGTGTCTCTAATTCGTTCTTGTAAATCTTCCTAACAATGATTTGTACTATACGTAAAAATTCAATAACTATGACGTCACATTTTCCCGTCATTTATTTCCCTAAGGACTAAACACTCTATAGAAGTCATTATTTATATGTTATGTAGTATAAATATAATTATTATTCAACCACACTCATTCTTACATTCATATCTTATCTTGACCATTATCCAATATAAATTTTATTAAATATTCATTTTTACTCGTGTCGGCGCGAAACTTTAGGTTCGTTCGAGAACGCGAAAAAACGTTCTCGTATTATTTTTTTCATTTTTATTTTTAATTATATGACCTCCCGAGGTGAACTCAAAAACAATGCTTAGTAAGATCACATTCCGCTCATCGCAGCAGAATTCGAACGCTCAAAGTTAAAAAGTCTCCTTTCGCTTTGATTCGAATTTATAACATTATCATGTGTTATGTTATATTATGTGTTATGTTATTATAATATACTGTATTGTTTCTCTGCCTGGCCACTAGTTCGTTATCGGCTTACGTCACATAGTTATCCCCGTTCTCATTACTTGTACTTACTATTTCTACCTAACTGTCATTCAAATTCTGTATTACTTATGTATTACGTTATCATAAATATCCGTGTACTTCCAATTAAAAAAATATCGTATTTTCCTCCGCTTTCCTCATCGCTGGCTAATTAGACTTTCAAACTCTGATAACCAACCAGGTTCTAATATTATTTAACATAATTTGGCGTAATTATTGTTAACTATAAATATATAACATTGTTGTTAATCCCCTTTAAATTATAGAACAACGGTTAACTCCCCTTCATTATATCAATGGTATCACCTATTTAGATTGTTTCAGTAGTAGATATGTCAATTAACTATTTGCTAAAATTGTAATTAAATGTAATCCTTTAATATAATGTAATTGATGTAATGTACTTTAATGAAACTGTAATGAACAATAACTTGTAATGTACTTCAGTGAAACTAATTAAATGTAATGATTTAATTTATAATGTAAGAATGTACTTTAATAGAAGTGTAATTAAACAATGAGTGAATATGAATTAATTAGTAATTGTAATCGTAATTGTAATGAACCAAAATTAATACGTACTCAGTCATGTACTCAAAATTGTGCTTATGTGCTAATACGAAATTATATCGCTTTCAGGAATGTAGAATCAGCGATAGTTGTTCTTTTTTATTTTTATTTTTTTAATTCTTTTTAGTTGAAATCTTTCAAAAAAAAAAACATCTGATCATGTATTTAAAAAGGGGGGAAACTTAACCTTCGATTGTCTCCCCCAAACATTAGACTATATTATACTGTACTTATAAAATTACTTCACTTCTGCATTAGACTTCTGATTAGCACTTCATCATTGTACTTCAGATTAGCACCTCATTAGGAGGGGGCAGAGGCCCCTTGCCTCCTTAATATATTTTTAGATTCCGGCCTGAGCCATGGTCGAAAGAGGTCGAACCTCTACCCCTGTAAATTCAGAGTACCTGTATATTTTTAAGAAGTAAACCAAAGTAAGAGAAAGTTTTTATTTTCCCCCTCGAGTTGGGCTATCTTCTATTATTGGAAGAAAAGAATTAACAGAGTGTCGACCCCATAAAGCGAGAGAAAAGAATTATAGAAAAGTATAAAGAAGAAGCATCCGTTGCAGCCTCCTAACCAGAACCCCCCCGTCGAATCCGAACCGACTCAGGGCCATAAAGGGGGGGTTAACAGTCTGGCAACCCTTTACCAGGATAAGAAGAAGATGATATGGGGTCTAACACCCCTAATTTTAACAAGATGTTTAACAAGAAGATGTTTAACCAGAAGATGTTTAACCAGAAGATGTTTAACAAGAAGATTTTAACCAGAAGATGTTTAACAAGAAGATGTTTAACCTGAAGATTATTTTAAGAAGAGGCCACTCTTTGGCCAAGAATAGAAATTACCCTGCATCAGGATAAAAAGAAGATTTTAAGAAGATTATTTTAAGAAGAGGCCACTCTTTGGCCAAGAATAGAAATTACCCTGCATCAGGATAAAAAGAAGATTTTAAGAAGATTATTTTAAGAAGAGGCCACTCTTTGGCCAAGAATAGAAATTACCCTGCATCAGGATAAAACCAGTCGACCGGCGTGTCACGACTTCTAGTTCGTAACATCCACCCTTGACCGGTGTGTCACGACTCCAAGTTCTTCACGCCTAGTTTTCATCCAGGAACAAGTAGCCAGCAAGACGTCTTCAGGACACGTCTCTAAGGATTTCGCCGTAGGAATCTTGTTAAGTAAGAGTTGGTTTTTTTAAGAAATTTATAAACACTTGAAAAAAATCAGTATTATTAACAGTTAATATTTAGTATGGAGCCAGAATTAACACAAAACACAGTGAACACTTCAGACACCAGTGATACACTTTTTTTAGTGAAACAGTAATTGTAACAGAGTTAATTGTAACAGTTAATTGTAACAGAGTTAATTGTAACAGAGTTAATTGTAACAGAGTTAATTGTAACAGAGTTATTTTCAAGAGAGTTATTTTCACTGTTATATTCAGTATAGAATAATTTTATTTTATGTACCTTCCCGTACATTAGAGTGAAATGTTGTTTACCTTTTTTTTATTTTTTGTTTGCAAATTTTTTTTCAATTACTGAATTGAATTGACTTGCAAATTAAGAGAGAGAGAGTTTACAGAGTTTAGAGAGAGTTTAGAGATTTATAGAAATACTTGAAGCAGTTTCAAGTTAGACAGTTTAAGTTTCAAGAATACTTGACAAGCGTTCAAGTCAGATAGTTTCAGAATATTTGATAAGAGGTCAAGTCAGAAGGTTGCGCCAAGACGGGCAACCGCCCAAGAGATTTTTATAGAAATACTTGATAGAGTTCAAGTCAGAGAGTTTTATTTGAAGTCAGACAGTTTTATTTGAAGTCAGACAGTTTTATTTGAAGTCAGAGAGTTTTGTTTTAAGTCAGTCTCTGTTAGTTTCAAATACCCATTCATTTCAATGAAGTCAATTGAATTCAACCTTTTTTTTGTTGTTCAAGAGAATTTAATTCAACCTTTTTTTTTTAAAATGAGAATTAAATTCAACCTGAATTGACCGATTTGCGTCTTTAGTTTAACCTTTTTTCTTTGTTTGTAAGACGGAAATTCACTGATTTGTCTTTCCCTTTTCATGCATTATGTATATAAATATATAGTTATGTAATTTATTATTTGTACAAAGGTTGTAACGATTTTGGTAATTATTATAATGTATATGAGGAACATGCCGTCCCTCCGTTTGTTCAACTTTTTTTAGTTTTTGTTCTAAGTAGTGTGACAAGCAATCTTTTAAAAAAAAAAAGAAAAGCAAAGTGCTTACGAAAAACTTATTGTCAATTTCAGACTTATATCCCCCGCTTAGTCACTCAATTCCCCCGAATGTAGTACTCCAAACTTTGTTTTTTTATTTTATTTTTATTTTAACACCCCAACCCCAGTTGAACCCAGTGTCGACCAAAACCGTTTTCACAAAAGTTTTTAACGAGTTTTATAATTATTTTGATTATATGATGACAGAAATGGCGTAACAATTAATCGATCATGTACCTAATTTATCCTGCTCTGTACGATCGGGAAATTTACCCGTATGACCGCACATACCCTAAATTTCAGTCATTTAATTTTTAATAAAACTTCTACACAATAAAACAGATGTATTTGTCTATATGCAAACAAGTTTTCAGACTAAAATATCAAATAATTCAAAATGTTATCAACATTCAACGAAAGAGTATGATTTTTCTACTTAACCTGCAAAAATTATTAAACCTTTTTAATATTTTTTTTTATTATATAAAAATAATTTTTAATGAAAAATTTACCTGTAATTACATTTTATAATAATTGACCTTGAGCTTAAAGGATTTTGTAATAATAATAATGATAATAATAATAACAATAACAATAATTGACTTAAACTTAAAAGATTTTATAACCCATCTTAAATTATTATACATCATTTTTAAACTTTGTTAATTCAAAAAACCTTCCAAATCCCTACACATTTGACCACAGGTCTATACATCATCCACTACGTAATTCGATTTGTACCTACAACAGTCATTAAAAATGCATGTATGCACACTATATATACTATATATACAAACCTCATGCTAAAATATATATAAATTTTTGCTCATGCATTTATACAGTTAATTTAACAATCCTCTCAGCTAATGTCTCTCGAACTTATAAAATACACACTTTGTACCCAATAAACATAAATACACACTAGACCACAGGTCTATACATCATCCATTACGTAATTCTATTTTTACCTACACTAGTCAATAAAAATTAGTTTATAGATTGTACGATTTATATTTTTCCCTCTTACCTATTCATTGTGAATGTAATTTTCCCCACAGAAAAAAAATAATAAAATTTTGCTAAAAATTTTACAATATCATTCTTTGTCTAGCTTAATTGTTTATCTAAATTAAAGTATTAATCTTTGATTTTTTTATATTTTGTAAGCAAGTGTCATTTTAAAAATTTGGATACTCTGCATTGTACTCGACCACGCGAAATCGTTCTGTATAAAATTTGTATTGTAACTAATGGCACCCTGTTAGAATGTTATTTTCTCATTGTATTTTATTAATGGTACCCTGTTAGGATGTTATTTTCTCATTTGTATTGTATTAATGGTACCCTATTAGATTATTGTATAAATATCATTTTTAAAAGGGGAGAGTAATGTAAAAAGTGAACAATGAACAATTCCTACACCATCATTATATGAATTCATTGTCCATTTTTACATAAGAAACCAAAAATCACATAAGCGAGTTTTGGGTAAAATTTCGATTTGTAATAATGACATACACTATGACGTCACAAAATAACTTTATTCTCTTTACGTTTCCCACTCTGTGTCTCTAATTCGTTCTTGTAAATCTTCCTAACAATGATTTGTACTATACGTAAAAATTCAATAACTATGACGTCACATTTTCCCGTCATTTATTTCCCTAAGGACTAAACACTCTATAGAAGTCATTATTTATATGTTATGTAGTATAAATATAATTATTATTCAACCACACTCATTCTTACATTCATATCTTATCTTGACCATTATCCAATATAAATTTTATTAAATATTCATTTTTACTCGTGTCGGCGCGAAACTTTAGGTTCGTTCGAGAACGCGAAAAAACGTTCTCGTATTATTTTTTTCATTTTTATTTTTAATTATATGACCTCCCGAGGTGAACTCAAAAACAATGCTTAGTAAGATCACATTCCGCTCATCGCAGCAGAATTCGAACGCTCAAAGTTAAAAAGTCTCCTTTCGCTTTGATTCGAATTTATAACATTATCATGTGTTATGTTATATTATGTGTTATGTTATTATAATATACTGTATTGTTTCTCTGCCTGGCCACTAGTTCGTTATCGGCTTACGTCACATAGTTATCCCCGTTCTCATTACTTGTACTTACTATTTCTACCTAACTGTCATTCAAATTCTGTATTACTTATGTATTACGTTATCATAAATATCTGTGTACTTCCAATTAAAAAAATATCGTATTTTCCTCCGCTTTCCTCATCGCTGGCTAATTAGACTTTCAAACTCTGATAACCAACCAGGTTCTAATATTATTTAACATAATTTGGCGTAATTATTGTTAACTATAAATATATAACATTGTTGTTAATCCCCTTTAAATTATAGAACAACGGTTAACTCCCCTTCATTATATCAATGGTATCACCTATTTAGATTATTTCAGTAGTAGATATGTCAATTAACTATTTGCTAAAATTGTAATTAAATGTAATCCTTTAATATAATGTAATTGATGTAATGTACTTTAATGAAACTGTAATGAACAATAACTTGTAATGTACTTCAGTGAAACTAATTAAATGTAATGATTTAATTTATAATGTAAGAATGTACTTTAATAGAAGTGTAATTAAACAATGAGTGAATATGAATTAATTAGTAATTGTAATCGTAATTGTAATGAACCAAAATTAATACGTACTCAGTCATGTACTCAAAATTGTGCTTATGTGCTAATACGAAATTATATCGCTTTCAGGAATGTAGAATCAGCGATAGTTGTTCTTTTTTTTTTTTTTTTTTTAATTCTTTTTAGTTGAAATCTTTCAAAAAAAAAACATCTGATCATGTATTTAAAAAGGGGGGAAACTTAACCTTCGATTGTCTCCCCCAAACATTAGACTATATTATACTGTACTTATAAAATTACTTCACTTCTGCATTAGACTTCTGATTAGCACTTCATCATTGTACAGGGTGTCCCTAAAGTCTGGACACATAGGAAATATCACTAACTATAACTAACTATATGTTATTATTATTATTATTATTATTATTATTATCTTAAATTCATGCAACTGAGGCCTAAGGTAGGCCCACATCGAATCAGCAACCCTGAGGTAGGACCAAATAGGACCTCCAAGTCCATAACTTATGGACTTGGAGGTCCTATTTGGTCCTACCTCAGGGTTGCTGATTCGATGTGGGCCTACCTTAGGCCTCAGTTGCATGAATTTAAGATAATAATAATAATAATAATAATAATAATAATAATAACATATAGTTAGTTATAGTTAGTGATATTTCCTATGTGTCCAGACTTTAGGGACACCCTGTACTTCAGATTAGCACCTCATTAGGAGGGGGCAGAGGCCCCTTGCCTCCTTAATATATTTTTAGATTCCGGCCTGAGCCATGGTCGAAAGAGGTCGAACCTCTACCCCTGTAAATTCAGAGTACCTGTATATTTTTAAGAAGTAAACCAAAGTAAGAGAAAGTTTTTATTTTCCCCCTCGAGTTGGGCTATCTTTTATTATTGGAAGAAAAGAATTAACAGAGTGTCGACCCCATAAAGCGAGAAAAGAATTATAGAAAAGTATAAAGAAGAAGCATCCGTTGCAGCCTCCTAACCAGAACCCCCCCGTCGAATCCGAACCGACTCAGGGCCATAAAGGGGGGGGGGTTAACATATATATATATATATATATATATATATATCGAAGCATTATAATTTTTTATTGCTTGACAGAACCCAATCTTCTACGTTTTTAAATGTTTTTGTGCCAATACGTTGTATTACAGGTCGAATCCTCAAGGCCGTGTTTAATTCGTGAAAACGTAGTATACAGTGTCACCTGAGCTCTCATTGTGCACATTGATATCGCAGGTGAGCAGAAATGATGGAGGGAGAATGTGTGTGTATGTGTGTGTGTGTTAATTTTGAAAAATGTGTAGATGTCTGTATAATAATAATGATAATCGTAATAATAATAATAATAATAATAATAATAATAATAATAATAAAAACTTTTCACTCATGCAAAGAAAAATAAAATATAGAAATAAATTTAATACACAGTAACAGAGAAGCAAAATCGCCGAAATATGGTTCAAATCACATTCTATTGTGACCTTTTTAATTTTTAGTCGACGGTAGTTACACTCTTCTCTCTTGGTTGGGAAGCAAAGTCATTTTAATGTAAATGTATTTTACTTTATTTTTTTATAAAAATTAGCAGTTAATTAACTTTGAATTCGCAGAATTTTCTTTATAAAAAATAATATAAAAGTATATAGAAAGGTTTGTTGAATGTTATTCTATGAGAATAATTAAAATTATTTATTACCAAATTTACTATACGGTTTAGTATATCTACTGCATAGTATTAAACCTGTTTTCATATAGGTAATTTAATATAAATGTGTGTATATATAGATTTCTCAAATCAAAAGAATGAATATTAGGATGGATGAAAAAATTGTACGAAAATGAGAACCGCCTCTTATATAAGAGATGAGTGACAAAAGTAAATAGACACCTCTCTCTTTCTCTCTCTCTCTCATAAAAAATATAGAAGGTATATAGAAAGGAGTGGCATAAGTAAAGAGACACTTTCGGTGAGTTTAGTTAAAATGTTTATTGCTTAATATAAAATTTTTCCTGTAGTTACTTAGGAATGTGTGTGTGTGTGTGTGTGTGTGTATATATATATATTATATATATATATATATATAATATATATATATATATAAAGTGTGGTGTATTATATTGCTTGTATTTTCAGCCAATTGTTTTTCATTCAAAGTCCCGCCTAGGTGGTTAACATCGCTGACTATGAATCCATCGGTTCCGTGTTCGAGACCCAGCGATTGCAGCCAGCGCGCGGTAAATGATCATCCTTCTGCACAATTGGTTGGTAGATAAATGGGTACCCTGGGTGACCTTGTGGTTAAGACGCTGGGCTGATGGTGGTTCGGATTCGACGTTAAACTGTAGGTCTAAGGTGGAGTCAAAAGCTTGACCTTCGTCAGAATGAACAATTCGGGCATTTTTTTTGTCTTTCGTGGAATATAAATGAAATGCTGTTTTTGAGGACATTTTAAATAAGAGATGATTGACAAAAATAAATAGGCACTTTCGGTTTGGCTTCAAAGTAAACGGATGCTATTCAGGTCTCTCGAGTTATAGGTAAATTAAATATTATTCTTATAGCTTATGTTACTGGAATAATGTACAATATAAAGAGTCCTGTGTATTTCTTTTATTATTAATATTGGCTTTTTATTTGTTTCTTTTGCTAAGCCATGGATTAATTGTATTTCTTTTAAATATCGGGATTCGTCTATTGTGGGCAGTGTAAAGCTTTCGCTTAGTTAGCTGTATTGAGAAGACACAGAGGAATAACAAAAGTAAATATACACTTTCGGAGAAGTTAATTAAAATAATTATCGTTTTTTTTATATATAAAAAGTGTGTACTGTTATTTTGCAGGCATTTTTCTTTTATTGTTAATTAAATAAATAATGTGTTTGAATTAGTTCGGGCAATTTAAGGAGAAAGTTTCTCTTGCCTTTAATAAATAAGTAATTAAAATAAATGGTGCAACCTGGTAAACCTGCATATAATTAAATTATATAGTCGTCTCTGGAAACTCATCTATAAATAAATAATTAAAATGGTGGTATCTGCCAACTCTTCTTATAGAAATAAATTAATAAATAAGTGGTAACTGGCAACTTCAGACCCTCTATATAACAGATGCTGGGCCCCTGGACTCATTATGCATCTGGCTGGAGCCAGGCGAACACCCCTCTCTCCTTCTTAGGTTAAGGCTTAGGTTAGGTTTCCCTTTGCGGCCGTCCCACCTTTTACCCCAAAGACCCTCCTCCTTCTCCTTTCTCTCCCTCTCTTAGGTTAAGGTTACCCCTTTGGGGGTTGAGGCCGTCCCACTTTCTCCCCCAAAGAGGTTAGGTGAACTCCCCCACCAAGCTGAGGGAGTTCCTTTCATTGCAGCTTGTGGGATAACCCCTCCCCCTTGTTGCACACCCCCTTTACAGCATTGACTTGTTGCAAGACCCCTCCCCTTGTTGCATAGCCTATTGCACCATTCCCCCCTCCCCCTTTGCGACATTGATCAACATTTGCAATTGCATTGCACTCGTCCATTTTGAGGTATACTATTGGAGTGCCATGTTTCTTAAGATATGCAAAGAGAGTGTTGCCAAACCACTATACTTACTATGCAGAAAATCACTCAAAAACAGGACAAATTCGACTTCCATTTGCGAAAGTGAACATTGTCCCTTTATTCAAAGGAGGTAACAGAGCAATGCCTAAAACAATCGGCCAGTGGGTCTCCCTTCCCACCTCATAAAGTGTTTTGAACGTGCAGTTAGCGTCAAAACTAATTACTACCTAAAAGAAAAGAATTTATTCAATCCGAACCAACATGGATTCACTGGTAGAAGCTCATGCCTACCGCAGTTATTAGAACAACAAGAGAAAATACCGGAAACATTGTGTGGAGGTCAAAAATAAGCTCTCTTGCTGTTTATAATAATGATTGCAGACAATGATGCACGTATTAATTACAGTATCGTATCGTGTTTCGCGGATGACACAAAGATATACAAGGAAATATCAAACGAAAGTGACATTAAAAATTACAAAATGACAATGAAACATTATTTAAGTGGGCGGAAGACAACACTATGAAGTTCAACGAAGAAAAGTTCTAACTTTTAAGATATGGTAATAACAAGGTTCTACAGAATAAAAGGTACAAAACATTGCAAGACAAACACTAACACGAAACCCACAAGTCACGAAGTTTGGTATAAAATGTCATCGGATGCATAATTCAGAGAACACTATAACATTAAAATTACAACAGCTAGAAAAGCGTTACATGAACAAAATCAAATTTTCATAATGTCGAAGTTCGAGCTTATGCAAATAACTTATATGGATTTCAGAGTTCAAACTACATTTCAGATTTTCAATGAAAATTACGAATCTAACCTAACCAGACTTAACCTAACCTAGCATAATCAAACCGGACATAATGTAACCTAACCTAACCCAAGTGAACCTAACTTGACCTAATTTAAACTAACTTTTTAGTATCAACATTATGCATATCGACATTGCGCAGATCAACCTTATGCACTGCGCAGATCGACTTTGTTCCGCTGCCGGCTAGAAAAATAATTAATTAATGGGAATTATCTGGAGGAGTTTCCACAGCAGAAAAACAAACATCGTGCTAAAATTATGGAAATGGAAGAGTGAGTCCTCGATAACTGAGTATTGCTCGGTACTCACAAGCCCGTACAGAAAACGAGTCATTGCGAATATAGAATCCATACAAAGGACTTTTATATGCAAAATACAGGAAACGAAAGGTGAAAACTACTGGTCTCGACGCGAGCAGTACACAATAATATACGTGTGACAAATACTCGAGGGTTTGTCCCTAACCTTAGAAATGAAATAAAAACACATTGGAATGAGAGAAGGGGCAGATTTTGTACTGTCCCAGCTGCGGTGGGGCAGGAGCCATGAAAACGACGATGGAAAATACTCTCAGAATACGAGGCCCAAAAATTTCTATCGTGCTGGTAAAAGAACTGAGGAATCTCCAACACACCAACCTCAACAATTTCAAACACCAACTGGGCCGGGTCGTTGTGCAAAGTCCCTGACTAGCCATGCGTAGCTGGCTGCGAGGGCAGGATGAGAGTGGAAACAAGTCTTTTCATCCATTAAACCCGCAAAGGAAGCTGAATGCTGCGGACGGGTCGACGTCAGATCGTTCATGAACCGTCGTTCGAAGATATATATATATATATAATATATATACACTCGTATATATACACAGTGTGTATATATATATATATATATATATATATATATATATATATATATGATAATAATACTAATACTAATAATAACAATGATAAATAAGAAAACTAAAACAATTAACATATTTTAATAATTTACTGTAGTAAATTATTAAACGATGTTAAGAGCTTTAATTATCCTATCTATCATTAAATTGAGATTCCTTTCGAACAAAGCGTTAAAACGAAGTTACTTTTGTTGAGTTTGAACGACGGTTCAGGATCGACCTGCGGTTATATATATATATATATATATACAAAGAGAGCGAGAGAGAGAGAGAGAGAGAGGAGAGAGAGAGAGAGCGAAGAATGATGTAGAATATGTTGCGAACCCGTTTTTACCACTACGCCAGTCAGGTATCTCGATTTGTCATATTTTCAAAAATGCACTAGTAATCCTTCAGTATATTTATTAGTTATTATTATTATTATTATTACTATTATATTATTAATATTGTTGCACGTGGCAAAACGAGATACGTTCAAAAGTTGTACTTGGTTCAAAGTTTGGAAACTGCTGCAACGGGTTTCGGAGTCCGCGAAAATTTTTAAATTTTGAAGATACCGAGTTTTGGGATACTTGCTGTAACTCTTTCAAATTTAATGGTGTCAACTTTTAAAATCGATTTCTTTGCACAATAAAACCAAACCAATACTGTTAATTTTCAAACAGTCCTTATAGTTAAATGTTAAATTTAGAAAAATGTAACCGAAAAGTTGAAAAATGTTGGAAAGAGTTCAGCACCTTGCGACGAAAAATATTCCGACAATTTTTAATGAACTTTATAAAAATAGATTAAAATAGTTAAGTTGCACACGCACAAAACTAGACGTTTGAGGGAAGAGTTAATTCAAGTTCGTAAGTAAAAAATTTAAATAAGTTTAATTACGTAAATTACAAACACTTTTTTGCCAGAGAGAAGATCGTATGAATAGTGTCATGAAAAAAATTATTTGAAAAATAGCGGTAGATTAAGGTTCAAAGCTAAGAGAAAAAAATTATCTTATAAAATTAGCAAGAAGTGGAAGAGTTTTCCTGCGATGGTCGTGTTGAGTACTTCGAGTAATACCAGTACTATATTTAAAACAAGATTGGATAGATATTTTTGAAATCAGGAGTGTAATTTGACTTTTTATTCTTTACTCCTACAGTATATGAAAGAAGTGGATAAATTCGTTTAATTGGGTTAGGGGTGGTGGTTTTTCTTTTTATTCGAAAACGTAGTTCGGTTCGAGTAATGGCTGTCCTCAGACGATAGTTTCTATTTCATTTTACCTTTTTTAATCGATACAAATTTCTGGGAATCAAAGCCCTTGAATGGGTATATTAATTCTCTCTCAAATTTTCTCTTTTTATAATTTTATAATCGATACAAGTTCTAGGGAGTCAAAATCCACAAATAGCTATATTCACTTTCAATGTACACCTCTCTCTCTCTCTTCTCTCTCTCTCTCTCTCTCTCTCTTAAGTTTACCAAACAGTGCGTAGAGGGGTGGAAAAGAAAGCCCAGAAGCTGTTGGGTTATATCAGGAGGCAATTTCAGTTTCGGAACAAGGAGATTGTGCTCTCACTGTACAATTCCCTGGTTCGGCCGCACCTGGAGTATGCTGTGCAGTTCTGGTCGCCCACCCTCAGGAAAGATATTGAGAGGCTGGAGCGAGTGCAGGCGAGGGCCACAAAGTTAATCCCTTCCGTTAGGCATATGGGCTACAATCGACGGTTACGCGCCATGAACTTGTTTTCGCTGGAAACTCGGAGGCTGCGCGGTCAACTGATCGAGGTTTTCAAGATCTTACGCGGGTTCAACGATGTCGATTTTAGAAGCATGTTTAGTTTAAGTGATAACCCAACTCGCAACAATGGTTGGAAGTTGGTTTTGAAACGGTTTAGGACTAGTGTGTGTGGGAATTACTTTACGTATAAGATCTGTGACACGTGGAACAGGTTACCTTCAGAAATTGTGAACAGTTCCTCTGTGGATCAGTTCAAGAAAAGGTTACACCAAATCTTGCACACTATTTGAAGGTGTAGAAAATTCTCTCTGGCACCCGTTGCCATTGGTACCTCCTCGGTATGGGCCGCAAGGCCTTTTGAGGTACTTCTTTTCCTTGTAACTCCTTGTAACTCTCTCTTTCAAATTCTCAGGAGTCAAAACCTCCGAATAGCTATGTTAAATCATTAGGGGAAGCCACTCATCTACCTTTTTTTCTTTCTTTCTTTTGTTCCCTCCTAGTTTTTCTTTTACTTCACATCCGTCAGTATAAAGGGAGCTACTTGCAGGGCGGGATAGTTAGGATAGAGTAGAAGTAGTAATGTTCCTTTGCCCTTATAGTCCAGTCAATCTAGGCTATATTTTTGGTCAACCTGGAAGTAATTGTAACAGAAATGGTTTCATCGTTTTTGACATCCCCAAATATTAAAAAATAACATATTAAAAACTTACCACCATTGGGTAAGGCAATTTTTCAGAAAAATGGAATTTGCATTAACCCCTCACACTCCCAGGTTGGTAGATCAAAATGACACCATCTTGTATTTTTCGTCCACAGCTAACCTTTAACATTAATATTTTTTCTTCAAATTTTCAGTAATCCTTCCTAGATGGTTAGCAAATATTTTTAGTTGATAAAAAATTACTCAGTCCATCGGGGGCGCTCCCATCTCATGCTAAAAGACGAAAAACGGAACATCGCGCTGCGTATCGACCGCGATTGTAGGCGTTATTGACCATTGCTCAAGTACACAAGTAAAATTGACCATTGGACATCATAATCGTAGAGGCTTTGATTAGGTTTTTCAAATGAACCCCAACACCACTAGTCTATCCTTCATAGCTTCGAAGATAATATATATTTTCATATTAACGACGTTCACTTGTTTTGATTTCGTTTTTTGGACATAACTCTTGGATAAACTGAGATATTGATCTGAAATTTAGCTTATAGAAAAAATAGCATGCTATGTCAACTCAAATCAGTAAATAACGATTTCACAGGGATAGGCATTTTGATATAGCCTATGCGTGATGGTGAGTTAGTAAAAATCTGGGTCTGTATTATTTTCGTCACTGTTCTCTGCATTCTCTATGTCCAAAGGGTGCTGACAGTTCAGACAAGAAACGCCTTGGCATTCGCCACACAAGGCTGAGCATTTCAGTCCATTCTCGAAACACGTACATCTCGCGTTCTGACACTCTACCTTGCAGTTACATCTGAAAAGTTTTAGTAAGCTTTCTGGTGCTGGAGCTTTCGAGGTATAAACTGGTAGCAGTTTTCCTCTTTTCACAGTCCAACCCCATTCTTCTGGATCAAGATCTTCCAGTCCTCTCCAAACTTGCACTTAGAGGTAAACACGCAATGAATGGAATGATGCAGCTGCGGATGTTGGAGGCAAGCTCTCTGGAGACACACCTTTCATACTTGCAGCAACTTTCCGGTAGAATCTTGTGACACGAAGCTTATCAAGCGAGCTTTTTTTTTTTTCCGCCATAAACAATAAGCAACAACTTTTCTCCAGCAGTAATAACTTCTTCTCTTGTTGATGTTGAGTTGTTGAAAACTTGGCTTAGCCGTTGAATGGAGAACAATCTGGACGTTGTATCACACCCAAGTAAGGCGTGAATAAGCAAGATTTGTTCGCAAATCTTCAATCCTAATTTCGATTTAGCGTACTTGATGTCCCACAGTTTGGTTTTCGCTTTCGATCGAGTTTTTTGCTCTGATGTGAAAAATATTCTGTGACCATCTACATCAGCATGATGGAGCAGGAGAATGAGTAGATCGGTATCTTCTGCAATAACAACTGCTGGTTTACTTCTGGCAGATTCAATTGCTGTCTGTACAATCAAAAGGTCTGCATCACCAGATGATTGGATTGCTTTTATGTTTTCTTCATTCATTTTAGTCGCCAACATTACTAGAAATCTCTGCTTGTTGTCGAGGTTAGTAAGAAACTCGTCTTTCTTCATATTTAGCTTCATTTCTCCTGTTAAACGTACAGGTATGCCCTGCTTGCCTTTGGTTCTGCGAATGTGTGTTGTATCTTTGGTACAAGGCTTCCCGTCATACCCATCAAATACAACGACTGTTCCCTCTCCGTAATGCTTGAGGACGTATTCTACATAAGTTTTGCAAATCTCGTTGTATGTTCTTCCTTTTGTCCATTGTACTCTGTGGAGTAAGGATCCTCCATCGAGGACATATGAAATATCTTTAGGAAGTGAAGCATCTGATTCATCAGGCGCAGTTGAAGACCAGATAGAATTTGCTAGCTGTGGTTTATTTGCTTCCCTTAACAAACCGTCTGTCTCTATAAGTGCAGGAGGAAATGTGCACAGCTCATACGAGAATGCTGTCTCCAAGTCTACAGCTGATCCCTTACCTCTGACAGTGGTTATTAGACGTTGGAATAGCAAGAGAGGATCAACGGGAATAACTTCTTCATCTATCTTAATAGTTGATCTTGCTTTCCTTGTTATGGCCACGTCTTTCTTCTTGAACGTATAATCTGCAACTGGTTTTCCGGACATTGAAACAAGAATGTTGCTTCCAATAACCTTGGCATTGTCTACATTGACAGTTGAAATAGCAATTTCTCCTGTGTCAATGCTTATGAGTTCCTTTCGGTTGTCGAAGGGGTTTCTTGCCACAGCGTACGCCAAGATTTTCAATGAATCTTTGAAATCTCTTTCAAGTCGTGCCTGTCTTGTTTCTTTATGCTGCTCACTACCTTTATACGTTACATCTGTAACTTCCTGCATCGCACGGTTTATTTCTGCACAGGCTGGTGTCGACAGTAGCCAAACTGATCTTTGTACCTCAGTCATTCCTCGTCCGTGAGTTAGTCCACCTGTTGTTTTCAAACTCCTCATAAGAACTTGTTCTATAACCAGATCTGTTGAGAGTCCAACCCAAAATCTATTGCTTCTGCGAACAACATGATAGCCTTCTCTAAACTTTGCGTAAACATTTGGATGTCTCTTTTAGATTTAACATTTTTTGAAGATAGATGCGTGTTGACTTAGCATACGCAAAATGTCCAAACGCTGCGAAAAATGGTAGCATGCTATCCTCTGCCAGTAAATGAAGAAGGAAGTTTCCTGTTCTTTCGGCTTTTATGAATGTGCATAGTATTTCGACCATTTCTATGTATTGGAACCATAGTTTTGCAATTCTCGAGAAATCTAAGCTATGTTTGTAGCTCTCCAGTTTCTCAATCATCTTTTTGAAGACCTCCTCCTTTTCTACATCTTCCGAACTTATTTCTCCTGAGATTGATGTATCAAGTAAATCTGAGATTTGTATTAAATCGAAGTTATCAGCAAAATTGAAAACATCTTCTGACTGAGTGTATTCTTCATCATTGTCTAAGTTAATAGGGCACTCGTATATTTTTTACATCATTATTGCATGAAGGGCACCTACAACTAGGAGATGACCACGAGCGGCTCGAGATATTGCTTTCCCACTTAGCATGTGGGGCACCGTGTTTTCAGCATAGACAGTTTCTAACATTGTCTGCAGTCTTGTTTCTTTATGCTGCTCACTACCTTTATACGTTACATCTGTAACTTCCTGCATCGCACGGTTTATTTCTGCACAGGCTGGTGTCGACAGTAGCCAAACTGATCTTTGTACCTCAGTCATTCCTCGTCCGTGAGTTAGTCCACCTGTTGTTTTCAAACTCCTCATAAGAACTTGTTCTATAACCAGATCTGTTGAGAGTCCAACCCAAAATCTATTGCTTCTGCGAACAACATGATAGCCTTCTCTAAACTTTGCGTAAACATTTGGATGTCTCTTTTAGATTTAACATTTTTTGAAGATAGATGCGTGTTGACTTAGCATACGCAAAATGTCCAAACGCTGCGAAAAATGGTAGCATGCTATCCTCTGCCAGTAAATGAAGAAGGAAGTTTCCTGTTCTTTCGGCTTTTATGAATGTGCATAGTATTTCGACCATTTCTATGTATTGGAACCATAGTTTTGCAATTCTCGAGAAATCTAAGCTATGTTTGTAGCTCTCCAGTTTCTCAATCATCTTTTTGAAGACCTCCTCCTTTTCTACATCTTCCGAACTTATTTCTCCTGAGATTGATGTATCAAGTAAATCTGAGATTTGTATTAAATCGAAGTTATCAGCAAAATTGAAAACATCTTCTGACTGAGTGTATTCTTCATCATTGTCTAAGTTAATAGGGCACTCGTATATTTTTTACATCATTATTGCATGAAGGGCACCTACAACTAGGAGATGACCACGAGCGGCTCGAGATATTGCTTTCCCACTTAGCATGTGGGGCACCGTGTTTTCAGCATAGACAGTTTCTAACATTGTCTGCAGTCCGGAAGAAGTCATGAGATGCCCAATAGATCCAAGGAAACTCATGGCAGTGTGGAGCCCACCAAGTCGCAACACTATTTCTTTCAAAGGGCTTGCATCATCCACACTTTCTTCGATTTCAGTTCCCTTCCAGTACAGTGGCTGATCAAATGTTAGTACCGGTGACATGTTGTAGCGCTTTGCTTGCTCAGACACAAAATGCATGGTTGACAAAATGCACGATTCGTCGCTGGATTGCATATCGATCATTGGCATGAATATAACGGAAGCCTGTCCAGGGTGCTCTCCTTTATGCACCATTTGCATAAAGCCATTCCACAGTGGTCGTTGAGGTTTCAGCATCCAGGCACAATTCCATAAAATGTTGAAGCAACTTGTTGGATCATCGGCATGAAATTGAAATTGATGCAAATCTTTGTATGTTAAGGCGCAAGAAGATTTTCTGCGTGAGCGAAATATGTGAGTTTCGATGCTGCAAATGTCCACGATCTCCTTTGATGTGACATCTATTCTTGGCACTAATTTCGTGGAAGCTACCTTGGGAGTAACTGTAACAATTATACCCATAGCGTGGAATGTATTTAGACCATCGATTGTTCTAATATTGTGATCAACATTGTCACCAACATGTTGTATGAAAGATTCATTGTCAATTCCTTCAATTTCTGTCCCCTGATGATACGCCGCACTTCTTTCAAACTTCTGAACCTCTGAGTCGGAAGAGCAAAATCCGTGACTGTGTAAAGAGTCAATCAAAAACCTTGATCCAAATTGTCTATGCATTTGCACTCCCAAGCCAATCTGAAGTGGGACAATTATTGCTTTTGGTCTGACTGCTTGCATTATTGCCTGTCCAATAGAGGCAATTCGTAGGTCACTGCTTTTGGCAACAAACATCTTTTCAAGCTGTAATCGTAAAGATTTGGGAAGAAATTCTTTGCAACGGGCACGAGATCCTATGTCTTGGGTGGATGGATACATTGTTGAAGAACTATCGCATTCTTTAATTTCACTTTGTAGCAGCTTTGCCGCAGTTTCAATAATGCGATTTTTTTCAGTTTCTACGTCATCTGATTTCTTGCTTTTATAGAAATCATAGAGAATATTCTTGGTTTTTGATCTGAATGTGACAACATTATGTTTCCCATTAATCTCCGTGACAACAATTTCATCTTTAAAATGCTCCATCAAACGACTTTTCAGCCATTTAGAAGTATATGCATGACTTGATGAATCTTTCAGATGATCCTGCATTATTGACAAAAGATCATTGATTGTGGTTTGTTGATCATCATTTTCTCGCAAATAATTCGCCACAAAAGCAAAGGCAGACTCTTGAGATTCATCATAAGGCCGATCCCTTTTTAAACTTTGACTCGTTTGTGTGTAACTATCGTGTAGTTTTGGAATACCTTTTCCAATACGAAAGTTAGTACTACATGCTTGATGATACACCGCATCTTCTGAATGTAAATCATTTACAAAAGCTATACGCCCTTTTACATCAACTGCCCAGCCATCCTTGCGCTGTTCGCAAACTTTTGGAATACTGATATCAAACTCACGATTCTTGCACATCACTTGAAAAGCTTTATTGTCCCGTTTATCTCTTTCGGTGATGCGATTTTTGCAGAACAAACAATCCAATTGGTAATTAAAGTCGTGATCAGATCTTAAACTAAGTTTAAATGCAGTGGCATCAGAAGATGTGGATGCTTTCTTTTTATTGTAAGATGCAATGTTCTTCTTATTAATATATGGATCTCTACATGATCTGTGTAGTTTGTCTCCAGCTGTGACAAAGATGTCATCGTCTCTTTCTCTGCTAGCATTGCAAACACCCAAGGCACCTTTTTCTGTTAGTGTCACATAAGAATCACGGTCATCTATGACTTCTTTACATATTGCACAGGTTTCGAAACGTTCAGAATCCATTTTGACTTGAAACAAAATAAGAGAATTAATTAATTTTATTGCAAAATTACAGTGTTAATTTTGTTTTAGAAACTGATTGGACCTGGAAGTAATTGCATTTTTAAGCGCCAAGTTTAGGATTCAGGCGTATTAAGAAACTCGGATCATATATGAAGTCGCATAGCGGCCATCCTGAAAATCCAAGATGGCCGCCATGGTGGGCCTACCGCCCACCTGACAATATCCTAAGCGCTATAATTATATTCCCTGACCCTGAAAATGCATGTTTAGACACAAAAATTGTGAACCTACATATATTAAAAACGAAGATATAAGTAAATGCAGGTTTTTCACACGTCGGCCATCTTGAAAATTCATGATGGCCGCGATAATTGACGAACTAAGCATTAGACACTATTCTAATCCATTTTAATGGTTTCGTTGACCATTAAAACCTACAAAATGATATATTACAATAAGAAATTGATTGAATAGTAAATATTTGGTGCCACGTTATTGTTACCGATGCTAGCGGCGGCCATCTTGGATTTACAGAAATTAGCCTGGCCCGTTTGTGGTAAGTTTTTAATATATCATTTATGTTGAGGTAAGGGTGCGAAAACAGTTAAAACCATTGACTGGACTATTAAATGCAGCAAGAGACACTGGCTTGGTTTGGTTTTAGAGCAATGGAGTTCTCAGATAATAATCCACTGATAGAGATGGGAAGCTTGATGGGAACTCATGGCAATCAAAACCTTCGAATAGACATATTCAACTTCAGGGATGCTACTAAGCTAAGGCAGAATGGCATAGTTTTAAGAATGGTGTAACAAAAGTTCATAAAACAAAGAAAACATCGCGCATATTGTACACCAGAGGTAGCTAATACGTTGATCGCAAAGCATTTTTAGGTAGTTCAACAACGGATTAAAAAAATAAAAAAGTCAACCTATGTCAATATCAAACTATTTTATTGTTTTCGTTAACCATTTCGTTATTGCATGTGCGGTGGAACGTATGTCCCACAGACGGCGTTTCTTTTACGCCCATTCAAATGAGGACGTGAAAATTAAGATCGTACGGTGTACGTAGCTAGTTACTCTGTGGTGATGATTCGTACATCGTAAGTAGTTAGATCTTAAAGGGTTAAAAGTATGTGGAAAATATTCCACAAATTATTATTAATAGTCCAACTTAAAAACATCAAATTACCATAATGTCAAATCAGTAACATTTAATCGTATGATTATGTAAGTATTATGTACGTATTTATTATCATGTACGTATTTATTATCATGTGTATTATTTTATTTTTTTGTGTGTTCGGAATAAATAGAAATTGATTTTAATAAAAGATAATGTTAAATATATAAAATAAGGTTTTTGAAACGTTACAGAAGGGTTCAAAAAAGCTGTAGATCATTTGTTAGAAGTAAATTTAAAGTAGATCTTCATCTAATTGAAGGCCACGCTTGCTGTACATTGTGGGAGACGTTCTTAAACTGAGGGCTGCTGGCCAGCTGGAGGTACCTCTTCATCAGTGCAGTGCTTCCTTATCTAAGTAATTTCTATGCGAAAGATACAATTTACTCTAAATTACATGATGAAAATCTTTGATAAAAGAATAAGGGAAAATCACAAATATAATAAAAAGGGAAACATATCACATACATGATGTACACTTTCGTGGGAATTCTTAAACTGGGGTGTGCTGAACGGTTGGAGATGCCTCTGGAACAATGGAATTAAAGTAATTCGAATGCGAAGGATGACAGTATAAGTAATTAACTTTTAAAAGTAAGTCTCTCAGCACGACGGCCTTTGGCATTCATCGAGGAAATGATGCAACGATGAAATGATGACTTCTTGTGTATAATAAATAATAAAAAAATCCTTTAAAGAATGCGTGGTGTAGATTAGATTAAGTAGTTTAGTGTTTCATGCTATTCTTTATTTTCCACTATCCTTTAATGCGTAATCGGGCACACGAGATAAAGTGTACGGATGGTGTGTGAATGAACTCTGAAGTTATTCTTTTCATTATGCGTTTTCCTACTTTCTTAGGAATCTTTTACAATAATTTTCTGTCAGCAGTGGCTGGGAGAAGGAGGGAACGTCTTGTCTGTTCTATACTTTGCCACTACTATTATTCCTTTGGGAAAGCTTCACGTGTTTGTAAATGTAAGCACGGTGTGAGAATTTTCAGTATTCTTTATTTTCATATACTGTACTTTTTCTTTTCTACTTCTTTCCTGGGCTTGCTTAGAGTGGGTCTTAGGGTCTTTGTTAGCCTGTAACTTTGTTAGCCGTACTTTATGATAGTGTCGAATGGGTTGAAGAGTGACTAGGCACAGAAGATCCTGCATGGATAAAGGCAACATTATTACTCTAGTGACGGGCCGGCCGGGGCCCAGTGGTTCCCAACCGGTTTTGGCTTATGGCCCCCTTAGGAACCTTATTTTTTCCTGTGGCCCCCATAAGCATTATTTTCAGTAGGTAATATGCAGATTTAACTCTATTTTACAAAATAACATTTTCCTGTGGCCCCCTTCAAATGTGCCATGGCCCCCAGGGAGCCATATGGCCCCCGGTTGGGAAACACTGCCCGGGCGGGCGCGGCCAGTGAGGCTGAATCTAGTCTATAGTATTTATTTTCGTTAATCTTTATCTAACTTTCCTATACACTTCCCTCCAACACATTTTCCTGATGATAGTGTCTGGCGAAGGAGAAGAAAACCTTTGCTCGTCCTTTTCTTTACTTCTGAATGAACGTTTTACACGTACATGAAAGTAATTACGTGACTTTTGTTTTCCCTTCCAAAATTCTTTACTTTTCTTTCTGTTCGAAACGTCCGGTCTTTGTTAGAATGTTAACTTTGTAATTAGCTCTCTCTCTCTCTCTCTCTCTCTCTCGCTCTCTCTCTCTCTCTCTCCTCTCTCTCTTTTCTTCATTGTAAAATTTGATCTCCATTGATTTCATCCTGAGAACTTGAAAAGTTTAATACCTTTAATAATCTGGTTTATTCTTCAAAGAGTGTTTGGCCCGGGAGAAAAAAAAATCAGATTACAGGTACACATCGTTTTATATTTATTTATATATACATATATACTATATCTCTCTCTCTCTCTCTCTCTCTCTCTCTCTCTCTCTCTCTCTCTCTCTCTATATATATATATATATATATATATATATATATATACAGGGCTATTGAAAATAATTCACCTGATTTCAAATTAGAATATTTTTTAATGTTACAAATACAGAGTGATTTGTGATACATCAACCAAAAGAAAAACTGTTCAAATTTTGTCTCCCACCTCATAAATGCTCTATGTGACTTCCCCTAGTTACACGAGCAACGTCGACACGATAGTCGAATTCCTCCCATAGTCGCTCCAGCATGTCCGTTGTCACTGACTCTACGGCAGTAACAATGTGAATGTTTCCTCAACTGCCGATACCACCGACGGATGCTCTGAGCACCCGGTGGATCTGTTCTGTAACGTCGACGAAACTCACGCTGCACTGTGACTACCGATTTACAGCTCGAAAACTGCAACACACAAAACGCCTTCTGCTGTGCGGACGCCATTTTCACACTGACTGTTTGTTGCTAGGCTAGGCCACGGCGTGACTTTGGAGCCCTCTCGCGGTGATTTTGTAAAACTCAAAGATTTCCTCTTTCATGTAGTGTATGCCCAGTTGATGCTTGGTTGATAGGTACGGAAGTATTCTCAGTTGAAATCGGATGAATCATTTTAAATAGCCCTGTATATATATATGGGATTGAACTCAGAATGTCCCCTGAGGTTTTTTCATGATGCACACACACACACACACACACACACACACACACACACACACACACCATGCATGGAACAAGGAACCCTTCTGGGAAAATTAAATCCACTATAGTCCGAATAAGTAATGATAAATGACAAACACTATAGTTTTTTCTTTTTCATGATGTTAGCCCGACTTGGGCAACGGGTCACTCGCAAAGAGGCCCCAAAAATATAGCTTCCCTCACCAGCTATCTGCAAAGCAGATAGGATCTAGCTTTGGGACAGGATCTAGGGCAGGGGTGGGGAACCCTTGGCACGCGTGCCAAACGTGGCACGCCAACGACTTTTGTCCGGCACGCGATTCCCCGGGCTCACCTTAAAAAAAATTAAATAAATAAATATCCAAATTCTTCGCTGAGTTTTATATTTTAACTTAATGTTTTCTCCTAAAAAATGGTAAAGATTAACTTCTGTTTAATATATTATGTAGGTAAAATAACATTTTATTTTCTCTGTAATTTTTATGTATTATTCATAAGGGATTAAGAATCAATAAAAGAATATCTTTAATTTTATTTTCTTTCATTGTGCTTTAGTCAAGTAAAACGATTATGAGATTGGGCACTGTAATGTATTGGGAAAACTTGAAAAAACTTATGGCTGATTGATCTGATATATAAAAAACAAAACAAAAATCAGAATTATTGTTTACTCTTTTGCTGATGTTAAAAATTGCGTTTTTAAATTGTGTGGCTGTATATGGCAGCTATAATTACACTTAAAGGCTAATAAAAAATATCCACGCTATCAACAGGTAGAACGACCTTCAAGTAAAAATTCCGTCTCTAAATTTTACATTTATTCAATCTTACATGACTTACAATAATCACTCTTACAATATTCTTTGATTTTACCGCTCCAGTGTAATTTTTGATTATTTGAAAAGGTTCTCCCAATACTTAAAAGGCACCAAATAATAATATGTTCCCCAAAATTTCGGTTGGCACGTGAGAAATTTTGCATCAAAGATTTGACGATTTTGTCACGCTCACTTAAAAAGGTTGCCCACCCCTGATCTAGGGGATCCTATCCCAAAGCTGGACAAAAGCTGGATCCCAAAGCTGATCCCAAAGCTATCTACTGGTCCCAAAGCTGGCTCCTATCTGCTTTGCAGAGAGCTGGTGAGGGAAGCTATATTTTTGGGGCCTCTTTGCGAGCGACCCGTTGCCCACGTCGGACTAACATCATGAAAAAGAAAAAAATATAGTGTTTGTCATTTACCATTACTTATTCGGACTATAGTGGATTTCATTTTCCTAGAAGAGTTCCTTGTTCCATGCACGGTCTGTGCGTATCATATATATATATGGGATGAATTTCACAATTAAACACGTGAAATGAATGATTGAGGCAATCCTTGTGGGTTTGTATCATATATATATATATATATATACTTTTGGTAACCACTACACCACCGAGGCGTATATATATATATATATATATATACTATGGAGGAGGAGGGGAGGGCGCTAGGTAAACTCGGTACTGGACAACTCGGTACCGGTCAACTCGGTACCGGTCAACTCGGTACTAAGACAACTCGGTACTAGGACAACTCGGTACTAGGACAACTCGGTACTAGGACAACTCTGTATGCATGTTGATATGTCGGTTATACCAGTAGACCAAAAGTAGAAATAAATACAAGTAATACAAGTTACAAATTTATTTTCAGATAAAAGTTAAAATATTAAAAAAAATTCCAAGCACATAAAATCAATGAAAATATAAATATTGATGATTATAATTTTAAATTATGAGCAATACTTCTAATAAAATGGAGCTTTCTATTAGGATCATATGTTTCTATTGTATTTAACACCCGACGATGGCAATCTTTGTACTTTTTTTCTGGTCTGACCCATCACCCCGCATCAAGTGAATCATTTTCGTTCTACCAATCACTTCCTCTCGTTTCAGGGTATTAACAAGGTTCCAAATGTTGGGGTGATTGTAGCCGTCTTTGTTTAATGCAGAATGAAATGCTTCTAAGTTATTCGTTGTACGAGCCATGGATGCTTTGGTTCTTTCTAAAACATTCTATAGGGGAATAGAAAAAGGGGGCTCCAATCGTCTTCTTCGTTGACCACGACCTCTTTCTGCTCCAATGTAGTTGTTTTCAAAATAAGACACCAGTTCCTGGGGTATGTCATCGTCATCAACAAGTTCTTCAAATCCTGCGATAACGTCAATAACGGGCAGAAAAGCAAGGGCAAGAAAGCACCGAATTTTCAAACTGAATTCGTCGTCTTCGTGGTATCTAACTTTAAATCCTTCTTGTACGACCCGTCTATAAACATTTTGTCCAAGATGGAACAAACAGCCTGATAAGTTTGTATTAGGAAATATATGCAAAACACTATTTTGAGCAGCTTTTTCAAAATCCATTATGATAGTTTCCGGTTCTTCGTTTTGCAGTAGTTCCTTCACTTTGCCAAAAAGCATGCTGCATGTGTTTTCGCTTTTATCTGAAAGTAACGCAAACATTCGGGATACACTGAAATTACCGCTCTGAATATGCAACACGTACAGTTGATGAAATATACTTGGACAACTCTTGAATGTGCCATCCGCTGCCCAATTCTTGAAAGTTTTCATGTCCTCAAGAGCTTGGTCGGTTCCAAATATTAAAATTCGTTTCTGATCAGCACATCCACTGTCAAACTGTAGAAATTTCGCACCACATTCTAGGTGGGAATATTCAGAAGGGATAGCGAACTCGACATTCGTTTGAGGGATGCGAGGGTAATTTGTTTCATTTTGTCTCCAACGTCTGATGTTACGTGCAGTGTTTGTAAGTGGAGGAAGCTCTGCTACTGCACATTCATTCAAATTAGTTACTTCAGTTCCGATGAGTGTTCGAGGAGTATCTCGGGTCGAAACTGACTTTTTTTTAATGGTTGTCACAACAGCCTTAGATGTCACTATTCCAGCAGTTGAGCTATGGGTATGGTCTCCAACTTTCTTAAGTATTTCACATTCTTCACCAGTTGTATGCACACGAGCATTGCAAGAACGAATCTCACACCTCCAGTATTGTTTTGAACCATCCAAATTTTGCTTATGTTTGTCGTATATATAATTAAGATCATCCACCAACTTCTTCTCACCTCTTTGTGATAAAATAATTTTGCTCGACATTATGAATGAGGGATATGAACTTAAATTTAAACTCCAGGCGTGAAATTAAACTAACGATAATAACTATACAAAACAAATAAACTGATCGCTTCCAATCTGTCTACACAACGAAAGTGAATGCGCGAACGCAAAAAAGACAACAATGTTGCCTCCATTAATATATCTGGGCGGACCAAAGAATAATCCGCGCAACAAAAGTAGTTCCTTTTAACCAATCAACTATTAACTATTTATCAAATGGTTTATACAAACTTCAGTGTCATAATATTTAAACTAACAATAATAACTGAACAAAAACAAATAAACCAATCAGTTATTAACTATTTTATCATAACTATTTATCAAATAGTTTTTACAAACTTCAGTGTCACAATATTTAAACTAACCCATTTATATATCTGGGCGGAGCACAGAATAATCTGCGCTACAAAAGTAGTAGTACCGAGTTGTCCTAGTACCGAGTTGACCAAGTACCGAGTTTTCCGGTACCGAGTTGTCCGGTACCGAGTTGTCCGGTACCGAGTTTTCCAGTACCGAGTTATCCGGACACCGGAGGGGGGGAAGGACGTTAGGTAGGAGACAGGGAGTTCTGGAACTCCCGTTTCTCCTGTCACTGTCCTCCTTAAGTGGTCTTTTTTCCGTCTCTCATCCACCTTATGAGCAATCCAGCATGCTTTCAAACACACACTTCTTTCCCTATTCTGCACTACACAAACATGTATCTTACACACGACACAATCTTTCCGAAATTAAAAAACAACAACAAAATGGCATTGTCTTCAAGAGCCTCGGAGTCCCAGAGGGAGGAGACCATAAATTTCCCCACTTCTGGCTCCCCTACTGCCGATACCGGGAACGCAGACCCGGGCAGCGGGGCTGGTTTTGCTAATGCCCATTCGAGATGTCTTGGAGCCTCTCATTCGTGGCCTTTACTGAAATGTCCAGACTGTTGATTACCACTTCCCCTCTAAACCTTACGTTCTCTTCCTCACTGAAACTCAGGTGTCTTGGACGACTGACAGCAACCCCATTTCTGCACCCTCCTACTTTCTCTATACTCAATTTCATTACAAAGGTGGAAGTTGCGTATATGTACGCAACGACCTAACTTGCTCTCATATTCCCAACCTTGAATCCTTCGAATTCTACACCCTCTGGCTACGACTCACATGCTAATCTCAAACTAAATACATCTGCGCTGTTTACCGTTCTCCTAATTCTACTGACTATCCAAAACTCTTTGACTACCTCACTTCCAAAGTGGGATACATTCTATCCTACCTCTCCTTTTGCTGAAATCTCCATTTTAGGAGATTTCAATATTCACCACCACCTTTGGCTTTCCTCCCATTTCACTGACATCCCTGGTGAACTAGATTACAACTTCTCTATTCTAAATGACCTAGAGCAGATTGTACCTCACCCTACTCGTATACACGATCGCCTTGGAGCCAGTGGAGTTTGGACTCTGTCAAACTTTTTTCTCCGTTGGGCTTCCAACATTTTAGGGTAAATGAAATAGGTGGTCTTCCGAAGCGTGCGTCGTCAGCAAGGCTTTCGTGACCAGAAGAAAACTTCTTATATCACTCAAAAAACCGTGTATGGGATAGAACAGCATCGCCATAGGTTTCTTTGATTATATTGTGTGTTTCAGTAAAGTTCTTGTGTCGACAAACGCAAAACTTGATAGCAGCTCTTTGTTCAACATTCAAAATCCATTGCAAAATAATTCGAGGGGATACTCAGTAAGCGTCTGTTTTTAATGCTATAAAGGGATAATTGTGAGATATGATAAACAAAAAGGGGCAAAATCTAGAAAAATGTTATCATCCTATTCAATATGATTCCCGTTTCATTCCTCGCCGAAGAGTGATAAATCCGCGAATGAGAATATCAAAGATAATTCTTAAATCGATCTATTCCAGTTCCATGACATTCTCATTCTCCTCCACGGGTTTCTCACTTTAGTCCAGGTTAATTTAGGTTAGGTTAGGTTAAGGTAGGAAATATTAGCCATTTTTATTTGGCGCCTTTACCGCGAATGCAAATGGGAGTGAAACTCTTTTCTCAAATGTGGTTTTCTCACTTTGTGCATTCTCACTTCCGGACTGCGAATGGAATGGGAATGGGAATGAGAGTGAGTGGGAAGTAATCTACAGCAAGTACGTATGATACCGTTTTCTCTTGCATAACCTTCAATTCAAACATATACAGTATACTGTACACTTTAAACAGGAACACTTCCGTTACTTTTTCCATTATCCTTCATGTGTATATATATATATATATATATATATATATGAAAATATTTCACGAAAGTAACACGTGAAAAGTATTTATGATGAATAAAACCACGAAGGAAAGGAAACAGAGTAGTGCTCAAGCGCTTTCGTCTAATAACATCCTCAGGAACACTGAAGTAAATAAAGAGTTCAAGACTATATATTAAAGGTTAGAAAAAACAAAAATATATATATATATATATATATATTATATATATATATTATATATATATATATATATATATATACATTTCAACTGAAAAGAACACGCAGTATAATTAACGTAAAGAAAGACGCTTGTATAGGAGAACATTTCGCGCAAGATGAGGAGGGAGAACGAACAAATGAAAAAATGAGGTAACCACCCGGGAATCGAACCCGGGATCTTCCGATTGCCGGTCAGATATGATAACCACTACACCATGGTCCTCACTCGATCAGAAGTCGTAATTCTCCTACATACGCGCAGAAACCAATGCCCCGAGGTGGGCACCTCCCGCATGCCGCACCTATATATACATTTCAACTGCAAAGAACAAGCAGTATAATTAACGTAAAGAACGACGCTTGTATAAGAGAACATTCCGCGCAAGATGAGGAGGGAGAACGAACAAATGAAAAAATGAGGTAACCACTCGGGAATCGAACCCGGGATCTTCTGATTGCCGGTCAGATATGATAACCACTACACCATGGTCCTCACTCAATCAGAAGTCGTAATTCTCCTACATACGCGCAGAAACCAATGCCCCGAGGGGGGCACCTTCCGCATGCCGCACCTATATATACATTTCAACTGCAAAGAACACGCAGTATAATTAACGTAAAGAACGACGCTTGTATAGGAGAACATTCCGCGCAAGATGAGGAGGGAGAACGAACCATGGTGTAGTGGTTATCATATCTGACCGGCAATCGGAAGATCCCGGGTTCGATTCCCGGGTGGTTACCTCATTTTTTCATTTGTTCGTTCTCCCTCCTCATCTTGCGCGGAATGTTCTCCTATACAAGCGTCGTTCTTTACGTTAATTATACTGCGTGTTCTTTGCAGTTGAAATGTATATACAGGTGCGGCATGCGGGAGGTGCCCCCCTCGGGGCATTGGTTTCTACGCGTATGTAGGAGAATTACGACTTCTGATCGAGTGAGGACCATGGTGTAGTGGTTATCATATCTGACCGGCAATCGGAAGATCCCGGGTTCGATTCCCGGGTGGTTACCTCATTTTTTCATTTGTTCGTTCTCCCTCCTCATCTTGCGCGGAATGTTCTCATATACAAGCGTCGTTCTTTACGTTGATATATATATATATATACAGTATATATATATATATATATATATATATAATATATATATATATATATATATACAGGGTGTTTCAGGAGGAAAGGTCAATACTTCGGGAGATGATAGTATCGGTCATTGTGAGAAAAAAGTTCTTTTGAACATGTGTCTAATTCTGAATGGTAACGGAGATAGAGCTGTTTGAATCTACAAATACAAAAGCATTGTTAATGGTAATCAAGAAAGAGAAAACAGTTACTGTTTCTAACATTTAATGTTTAAACATTGGCATTTTGAATGGTATCCGATACAGAAACGACAAATTTGTTACAGTTTACAATACGTTTTCGAAAATCCCACCGTCAACCTCAATGCACTTTGCAACTCGTGTGCGAAGATCGCCTGTTGTTCGTCTGAGTTGATCTTGACGTTCCTTTATGTGGGCAGTAGCATCCAAAATGCGCGCGACCAATCCGTCTCGTGTATCCACCTTTCTTTTGTAAACTTGACGTTTCATCCACCCCCACAAACAATAATCTAACGGAGAGAGATCCGGAGACCTTGGTGGCCATTGAATGGGACCACCGCGGCCGATCCATCGACCAGGGAATGTTTGATTTAGGTATTGCATCACCAGACGAGTAGAATGTGGAAGGAGCTCCGTCATGCTGAAAGTACATACCAACGCGTGTAGCCAAAGGAACATCCTCCAATAGTCCTGGTAATTCATTTTGCAGAAATTCGAGGTAACTTTGTCCTGTAAGAAGATTCTCTAAAGTAACAGGGCCAATCAGCTGATCATCGATGATACCGCACCATACGTTGGCAGAGAAGCGATGTTGAAAATTTGTTTCCACAATGGCATTCTTAACACTGCTTCAAACCCCAAACAATGTCACTCACAACAGTCAGCTGTCGATTGGCTTATGTTACATGCTTACATTACAGCTTACATGGTTCAAGGTTATAGGGGAGGGAAGGGGGAGGAAGAGCTGCGCGCGCATCAGATTCAAACAACTCTATCTCCGTAACCATTCAGAATTAGACACATTTTCACATGAACTTTTTTTCCCACAATGACCGATACTATCACCTACCGAAGTATTGACCTTTCCTCCTGAAACACCCTGTGATATATATATATATATATATATATATATATATATATATATATATATATATATATATATTATATATATATATATATATATATATGAAAAATTATTTCACGAAAGTGACACGTGAAAAGTATTTATGATGAATAAAACCACGAAGGAAAAAAGAAACACAAAGGGGTGCTCAAGCGCTTTCGTCTAATGACATCTTCAGGAACACTGGAGTGAAAGGACAGATCAAGGCAATATATAGGTTACAAAAATAAACATACATACATACATATTCCTATATATATATACATAATATATATATATATATACATATACATATACATATATATAGTAAGCATAGAAAAAATTGTGGGAGGAGCAAACATTTATATGGTAGATTGACACTTTTAGCACTTCAGCCGACATTCAATATAAATTCAAATGGCTTGTTTATGAAACAGGTCACAAAAGAATAAAGAAATAAAAATAAATATAAATATAAATTGAGAAAAAATTAATTACAAAATAGTGCCTTAGTGATATATATGTCACAGCCTAAATAATCATAAAGAAATAAACAGGCAAATAAAAAAAACCACAAATATATATACATACATATATATATATATATATATATATATAAAAAGACACTTTTAGCACTTTGGCCGACCTTCAATATAAATTCAAATGGCTTGTTTATGGAACAGGTCACAAAAGAATAAAGAAATAAAAATAAATATAAATATTGTAAGTGGAGTCTACAAATTCAAGCTCAAACGGGAAGTTTTACAATCAATTTAATAGATGATGCCAAATTGATATATATGTCACAAAGAAATAAAGAAATAAACCAAAAAAAATAAAAAATAAAAAAATAAAAAATAAAAAATAATAATCATAAATTGAAAGATAAATTTTAAGAGAGGCACACCAATTTATAAGGGAAAAATTACCACAGATTTTTTAGTTATTGTCCGAATCATGCATATTATAGTCACAAACGAATAAAAAAGTACAAGTAAATATAAAATGGAAAACAAAATGATGCCTAGATGATATATAAAGAACCATAAAATATATATACAACATATATACGGTATATATACGAAATATAAAGGCAATATATACAGAATATATATATATATATATGCATAAGGGAAAAAAATTACCAGCTTTGTTTTTATAATTATTGTCTGAAAAAACGGTAGGTCGCAAAAGAATAAAGAAATAAAAATAAATATAAATTGAAAAAATTACAAATAATACACGTACACATGTATACCCGCATAACCAAATATATATACATATACACACATATATACAAACACACACACACACACACACATATATATATATACACATACAAGCTTGACCTTCACGAAATGAGAAATCATCACGCAGAACCTTTGTGAGGTTGTAAGGTAAGGTAAGGTACATACACATATTATATATATTATATATATATATATATATATATATATACATTTAACTGCATACATACATACATACATACATACATATACACACATACATACATACATATACACACATATATACATACAAACACATTTAACTGCAATGACCACACACATACTCACATACACATACATACATACACATACACGCATACAGCAAAAAATTGACAAATAAAATTGTAAGAGAAACAAAAGACAAAAACAAATTTTTTACCAAAGATTTAACAACCTGCCCTTTTTGTTTAAATCCATTCTGAAGGAATTCAGAGCAACGGGATCGAGTTGAAACAGACCTTTACTCATGTTAAGGTTATTTGTAAGTTGAATTATAGCCGACTCAAGAATATTTCTATTAACAATGTTGCTAGAGTGAAACAAAACTGAAACATTATTCCAATCAATACAATGGGATAACTCTGACAAATGGACAAAAAGGGCACTGGACAACTGTCCCGTTCTAACGGAATATTGATGCTGTTTTACACGCGTTTGCAAATCCTTTCCCGTCTGACCTATGTAAAAGGAATCACATTGCTTACACCCAATTTTATAGATAATGCCTAAATTATTGGTAGGGCTATTTTTTACTATGATGTTTTTCACAATATTGTTATATGAAAAAACTACACTGATATCCAAAAGTTTAAGTACATTAGCAATGCCTAAGAAGCCCGGGAAAAATGGAAGTACTAAAATATTCTTTGACAAGGTGCGAGTGTTATTATTCACACGATAGAAGGTTCGTTTAGCCTTATTAAGACAAGATTCCATGAACGCAGATGGGTAACACAACTCACTTCCAATACCGTTGATATTTTCCAATTCGGCATCGATGTATTCCGGACTGGCGATCCTAAGAGCGCGGAGAAACATTGAGGAAAATATGGCCTTTTTAATAGGGGTGTCATGTCCAGAGTAAAAGTGTACGTAGGACAAATTGTTTTATTTTTTCCGATAGATACTAAACTTAAAACCCGGGCTATCCCTATGAACACGCACATCCAAAAACGGGATTGAGTTGTCTTGTTCCACTTCTAAAGTAAATTTAATGGAGGGGACTTGGTCATTTAACTGAAGGAGGAAGTCATCCAAGTCACGATTCATGGGCCAGATACACAAAATATCATCGACGTACCGCAACCAAGGGATGCCAACCCCCAGGATTCTCGGAATGTAAGTAATTTCAAAAAAATCCATATAAATATTATTTGTAATTTTTTCAATTTATATTTATTTTTATTTCTTTATTCTTTTGCGACCTACCGTTTTTTCAGACAATAATTATAAAAACAAAGCTGGTAATTTTTTTCCCTTATGCATATATATATATATATATATTCTGTATATATTGCCTTTATATTTCGTATATATACCGTATATATGTTGTATATATATTTTATGGTTCTTTATATATCATCTAGGCATCATTTTGTTTTCCATTTTATATTTACTTGTACTTTTTTATTCGTTTGTGACTATAATATGCATGATTCGGACAATAACTAAAAAATCTGTGGTAATTTTTCCCTTATAAATTGGTGTGCCTCTCTTAAATTGATTGTAAAACTTCCCGTTTGAGCTTGAATTTGTAGACTCCACTTACAATATTTATATTTATTTTTATTTCTTTATTCTTTTGTGACCTGTTCCATAAACAAGCCATTTGAATTTATATTGAAGGTCGGCCAAAGTGCTAAAAGTGTCTTTTTATATATATTATATATATATATATAATATATATATATTTGTGGTTTTTTTTATTTGCCTGTTTATTTCTTTATGATTATTTAGGCTGTGACATATATATCACTAAGGCACTATTTTGTAATTAATTTTTTCTCAATTTATGTTTATATTTATTTTTATTTCTTTATTCTTTTGTGACCTGTTTCATAAACAAGCCATTTGAATTTATATTGAATGTTGGCTGAAGTGCTAAAAGTGTCAATCTACCATATAAATGTTTGCTCCTCCCACAATTTTTTCTATGCTTACTATATATATGTATATGTATATGTATATATATATATATATATGTGTATATATATATATATGAATATGTATGTATGTATGTTTATTTTTGTAACCTATATATTGCCTTGATCTGTCCTTTCACTCCAGTGTTCCTGAGGATGTCATTAGACGAAAGCGCTTGAGCACCCCTTTGTGTTTCTTTTTTCCTTCGTGGTTTTATTCATCATATATATATATATAGAAATAAAAATTGTTTGAGGAGCATACAAATTTGTAAAGAAAACTACCAATTTTAGCACTTTGCCCGAATTCAACACAAGATCAAATGGATTGTTTACAACCAACTTTATAGATAATGCCTGAATGATATATAGGTAACAAAAAAAATAAAAAATAAAAATAAATTGAAAAATAAAAATTGTAAGAGGAGCATACAAATATATAAGGGAAAATTACCAAAGTTTTAGCACTCTGCCCTTCTTGTCTAAATCCGTTCTGAACGAATTCAAAACAACGGGATCGAGCTGAAAAAGACCTTTGCTCATGTTAAAGTTATTTGTAAGTTGGATAATAGCAGACTCAAGAATATTTCTATTAGCAATGTTGCTAGAGTGAAACAAAACTGAAGCATCATTCCAATCAATACAATGGGATAACTCTGACAAATGGACAAAAAGGGCACTGGACGACTGTCCCGTTCTAATGGAATATTGGTGCTGTTTTACACGCGTGTGCAAATGCTTTACCGTCTGACCAATGTAAAAGGAATCACATTGTTTACAACCAATTTTATAGATAATGCCTGAATTATTGGTAGGGCTATTTTTACTATGATATTTTTCACAATATTGTTATATGAAAATACTACATTAATATCTAAAAGTTTAAGTACATTAGCAATGCCTAAAAAACCCGGGAAAAATGGAAGTACTAAAATATTCTTTGACAAAGTGCGAGTGTTATTATTCACACGATAGAAGGTTCGTTTTGCCTTGTTAAGACAAGATTCCATAAACGCAGGTGGGTAGCACAGATCACTTCCAATACCGTTGATTTTTTTCCAATTCGGCATCGATGTATTCCGGACTGGCGATCCTAAGAGCGCGGAGAAACATTGAAGAAAATATGGCCTTCTTAATGAGGGTGTCATGTCCAGAGTAAAAGTGTACGTAGGAAAAATTGTTTGTTTTCTTCCGATAGATACTAAACTTAAAACCTGGGCTTTCCCTATGTACATAGGCCCAGGTTTTAAGTTTAGTATCTATCGGAAAAAAAAAAACAATTTGTCCTACGTACACTTTTACTCTGGACATGACACCCCCATTAAGAAGGCCATATTTTCTTCAATGTTTCTCCGCGCTCTTAGGATCGCCAGTACGGAATACATCGATGCTGAATTGGAAAAAATCAACGGTATTGGAAGTGATCTGTGCTACCCACCTGCGTTTATGGAATCTTGTCTTAACAAGGCAAAACGAACCTTCTATCGTGTGAATAATAACACTCGCACTTTGTCAAAGAATATTTTAGTACTTCCATTTTTCCCGGGCTTTTTAGGCATTGCTAACGTACTTAAACTTTTGGATATTAATGTAGTATTTTCATATAACAATATTGTGAAAAATATCATAGTAAAAAATAACCCTACCAATAATTCAGGCATTATCTATAAAATTGGTTGTAAACAATGTGATTCCTTTTACATTGGTCAGACGGGAGAGGATTTGCACACGCGTGTAAACGTGTAAAACAGCATCAATATTCCATTAGAACGGGACAGTCGTCCAGTGCCCTTTTTGTCCATTTGTCAGAGTTATCCCATTGCGTTGATCGGAATAATGCTTCAGTTTTGTTTCACTCTAGCAACATTATTAATAGAAATATTCTTGAGTCTGCTATTATCCAACTTACAAATAACTTTAACATGAGCAAAGGTCTTTTTCAACTCGATCCCGTTGTTTTGAATTCGTTCAGAACGGATTTAGACAAGAAGGGCAGAGTGCTAAAACTTTGGTAATTTTCCCTTATATATTTGTATGCTATATATCATTCAGGCATTATCTATAAAGTTGGTTGTAAACAATCCATTTGGTCTTTTGTTGAATTCGGGCAAAGTGCGAAAATTGGTAGTTTTCCTTACAAATTTGTATGCTCCTCCCACAATTTTTATTTCTATATTTATTTTATATATATACATATATATATATATATTTTTTTTTTTTTGTAACCTATATATAGTCTTGAACTCTTTATCTACTTCAGTGTTCCTGAGGATGTCATTAGACGAAACCGCTTGAGCACCACTCTGTGTTTCCTTTCCTTCGTGGTGTAGTGGTTAGCGTCGCTGACTACGAATCCATCGGCCCCGGGTTCGAGACCCGACGGCAGCCGGCGCGCAGCACAACCCAGCTGTTCATCCTTCCACACAATAAAGAAAGTGGTTGGTAGATAAATGGGTACCCTAGGTGGCCTAGTGGTTAAGACGCTGGGCTGCTGATGGGGCGTGGTTCGGATTCCACGTTAAACTGTAGGTCTAAGGTGGAGTGAAAAGCTTGACCTTCGCCAGAATGAACAATTCGGGCGGAAGCTAACCAAAGGTTATATATACCTTTCAACCTTTCAAGCCTTCCGTGCGATGATTCTTCATTTCACGGAGGTCAGGCTGGTTGCTCCTCCTCTCGAGTTGGCTTGGTGAAGTAGAGATTTGCTTTCTTGTGCTCTCCACTTCACATAGCCAGGCATCTAGTCTTCCTTTGAAGATTTCCACCACTATACCAGTCGTGTTTCGTATTTCATTAGGCAGCTAGTTAAACAGACTTGGCCCTCTCACAACAAAGCTATTTCCCTTCAAGGTTGAGGCTGTCCCCTGTCTAGCCTTTAGTTCAGGGACTCAACACATTCTTCCTTTCCTACTTTCTACTGTTGTTTGAGTGATTATAGGGTTCAAAGTGAGAAGACTGAGCAGTAATCCAACTTGGTTATGATCAGTGTTTTCAACAGAGGAGTCATTATATTCCTGTCCCTTCTTTTGAAAGTTCTCAGTATCTGTCTAGTTATCATTTTTGCTTTGTTTGTTGGTATCTTATTTTGTGCTTCAAACTTCACGTAATCAGTCATTATAGCTCCTAAATCTTTTGCCTTAGAGTTAGTTTAAATTTTCTGTCCATTTGAGGTACAGTATTCCATGGATTTTAGTTCCTTCCTTCTTCCGTACCTCAATGGTTGAAATTTTTCAGTTAAATTTCATATTATTGTTTTCAGACCACGTCATGCTCATGTCTGTTTGTAGAGATTCTATATCACTTGGTTTCTTATTTTTTACTAATTTTTGTGTTATCAGCAAAGGATGTTACTGTGCTATCACTGGTAACTTTATTATCTATATCAGTTGGCATGATTATGAATAGTAATGGAGGTAATACGGACCTCTGACTCTGTGATGATATAGGTCGCCCTCGCTTTATGCGACTTCTCTTAATGCGATTTCGTTATTATGCGACGACCCTACTTCTACCACTCTCGCTCTTTGTGCGAGAAAAATTCATAATTATGCGACTGGCCGAGTTGGAGGTACGAAGCTTGTACGACCAATGTAGGCGCGCGCGGACTCCGCTATGCAGTTGGTGCGGGTGGAGCGGTGACACAGTCCGCAAGCGTACCAGGGCTTCTATTTTAGGGTAAAATACTAGACAAGGGTCGCTTCCTCAATGTCCCTCACTCAGTGTCACAGTGTCCATTGTTGTATGTGAACTTACGTGTGTGGATTTGCCATTACTATTGACTTTAGTACAATGAATATTGAAGTAAATACCTTTCTTATGTAGGAAGGAGGGCTAAGGGCGAATGCCCCAAAACCGCCCCTCCCCCCAATAGGAGAAGAAGAGAGCCAAAATCAAGGTCTGGGGTTTTCGAGATGCCTAGACACTCTGCGTTTGAAAGACTGGAGGTCAAAGACATGGGGAAAGGTGGATTGAGGAAGACTGTTCCAGAGTTGACCAGTTGAATAAATGAAAGAGTAAAAATACCGATCAACTCTTGCGTTAGAGAGTTGGACAGAAAAGGAATGAGAAAATATCGAAAGTCTGGTGCTGCTTAAAGGAGAAGGCATGCAGTTAGAGAGTTCAGAAGAGCAATGTTCGTTATAATAGCGATAGTAAAGAGAGAGTGAGGCAACATTGCGATGAAGAGGGATTGAAAACAGTGAGTAAGAGGCGGGGAATTGATGAGACGAAAAGCCTTTGATTCCACCCGGTCAAGTACGGCTGTGTGGGTTGAGGCACCCCATACATGAGAAGCATACTCCATACAGAGGCGGACAGGACCCCTGTACAGAGACAGCAACTGAGCGGAGGTGAACAAACTGCGGAGGCGGTACAGCACACCTAACCTCTTGGAAGCTGCTATTATTTCTTTTAATGTTTTTCTTTATATAATGTCAGATGATTGTTTTATTTTATTAGGTGATTTTTCATTGGATTTGTTATGAAAGAGCGTTAGAAAGGATTTTAGGGGGAGCAGGAGAGGTCCTGAAACGCATCCCTATTAAATATGTGTAATAAATGGCTCTCTTTATGCGAAATCGCTTTATGCGAATTTTTTTGGAACGCAACCCCCCCATAAAGCGAGGGTGACCTGTATTCCTTGATTCATTGGGCTGTAAAGACTTGCTGCCGTAACTAAGGAAATTATATATCCATTTTCCTACTTTTCTTGATATTCCATATACAGTATTTCAGTTTATGTGCTGTGATTCCATGGTCATACCTGTCGAACCCTTGGCAAAGTCTGTTTATAGTACATCATAGTTTTCATTGTTTTCAAGTGCATCAATAATGTTGCTATAATGTTCCAGTAATTGTGCAGGCATGATCTTCCTAACCGTAATCCATATTGGTTATCATTTAATTTTCTCTGAGTCTCCAAAAAAGTCATAAGTTTTTTCTCTAACTATTCTTTCAAATATTTTGGTGAGATGAAATGTCAACGACACTAGCAGATAGGTGTTTTAGCTTCAGATCAATCCCCTCTTTTATATATTGGAACTATGTTCGTTCTCTTCAAAATGCTCGGTATTTCTCCAGTGTCTAGTGATAGTCACCATATCCAATCTAGGGGCTTAGCAATTTCATTCTTGTAGTTTTTAATCAGTGTAGCATCCCATTTGTCTCGTCCTGCTGCCGAATGTACTTTTAGTTTCCCTATGGCTCGTGTGATATCGTTTGTTGTGAAGTCAAGTCAAAGTCCGTTTCTACTTGTAATTCTTCTTCAAAAAACACATTTCTATCGCATATTAATTCAGTACTTTTCGGTATACTGTATATATATATATATATATATATATATATATATATATATATATATATATATATATATATATATATATATATATATACTCGTATATATACATATATATATATATGTTACGGTAAGATTGTGAAACAAATGAGTTCATGAAATCTCTGAAATTTTCAGTAAGATTGTGAAAATACTGTTTCACTCAGGGACTTCAGGAAGTTACTGGTTAGGTTAGGCTTAGGTTAGGTTAGGTTAGGCTAACCTAACCAAACCTAAATTTCGTGAAATTTTACGATATTTCTGGGATGTCATGAAATCATTAGTCTCACAATCTTACTGTAAACACACACACACACACACGCAGTATATATATATATATATATTTTTTTTTTTTTTTTTAACTGCAAACAACACAGTATAATTAATGTAAAGAACGACGCTTGTGGAGAAGAGCGTTCTGCACAAGATGAGGAGGGAGAATGAGCAAATGAAAAATGAGGTACCTCCCAGGAATCGAACCCGGGATCATCCAATTGCCGGTCGGATATGCTAACCACTCAGGGCATTTGATTCCGCTCGTATGTAGGAGAATTACGAGTACTGACTAATCGGTGTCCTTGGTGCAGTGGTTAGTATATCCGACCGGCAATTGGATGATCCCGGGTTCGATTCCTGGGAGGTACCTCATTTTTCATTTGCTCGTTCTCCCTCCTCATCTTGTGCGGAACGCTCTTCTACACAAGCGTCGTTCTTTACATTATATATATATATATATATTTTTTTGGCTTTCTTTAGTTTACCGCCGATTCGTACCTCGTGTGGTACATATCTCGGCGAATATATATATATATATATATATATATATATATATATATATATATATAGAGCCAAACGAGTTAGAACACCTTAAAGTTTTTGGAGTGAGAGATGCATTAATTAATAGAAATTGCCTATAACATCATTAACGTATTTTGAGTACTGAAAATTAATTTAGTAACACTTATCAAGATTTAAATTACAAAATGGTATGAAATTCAATACATCAACGTAGCATACAGATTTCATTTAACTTTATCAGTCAAACTTAAAAAGATTCAAGGTGATGTAACTCTTTTGGCCAAGGCTGGCTTTGTCCCAAAAAATTGCATCACCCTAGAATTTGTTCGTTTGGATGATAAAGTCAAATGAAACGTGGCCGCTACTTCTGAGTGATGACGTGCCGTTGATGTATTGAATTTCACACCACTTTGTAGTTTAAACATATTTACCAAAAAAGTGCAAAAATTGAGAAAGTATGACATGTTAAAAGTAATATAGCAAATAGGCTAATAATTACCAGTGGCGTACTAAGGGGGGTGCGAGGGGGCGGTCCGCCCCGGGTGACAGCCAGGAGGGGGGTGCCATCGGGAGAGTTGAAATACCAGTACAAGTTTTCAAACCAAATAAAAAATTCGCCATAGTAAGAAAAAAATTTTTAAAATGTTCAAACTGTTACAACAGCTTAATGTTAATTTCCCCTATAAAATAAATTTTTATTTTTATTAGCAATACAAAATTTACAAACGAAAAATTAAATATTTGATAAAAATTACATCGAAAGGCGAACGTTTGTTGACGTTTTAGTCATCAGTTTGTTGAGCATAGCCAGCTGGCTGCAACTGACGTTCTAAGTCTTGTTCACTTGACACTGTGACTCCACATACATGAGGTATGTTTCATTAAATAATTATGATAAAGCATAAAGTGCTGGTGTTTATAACAATATCATGGTACTTCTATCAGTGTCCAGTAATTTTTGACAATGTGGTATCATAGTGATGTTTAAGTGTTTATAAATGCATCGTCGTGATGTTATAATACACGGTAAATGCATACTGTTAATTTTCATTTTGTCAGTGGTCTAGTTATTTGTGAGTAATGCTCATAGTTTTCTGCTTTTTTTAGGAGTCGTGTTTGCACTTAACCCCCCCCCCCCCCAAAAATAATAATAATAATCACAGACAATTTGTTCAGTTAATGTGTTTCAAGTCATAATAGTTCATGCTTGTTATGCTTATGCATGTTCATGCTTTATACCTTCTGATTTTAAAATTTTGCAGAAAACATCCGCTATGAAGCGAAATCGACCCAGTGGATTCCAACAAAGAAAAATGAAGAAGGCAAGAGAAGAGGTGGCTCAGGCAATGTCCGGACCAATTTTGAAGTATGTGACGCCTTCAACATCAAGTGCAATAGGAGAAAGTCCTGAAGATATTCAGCCTGGTGAATCTGAAGGGCAAATACAAGAAGCATCTTCACAAGAGGATTCAAATGAGAGAGAGCAAGGATTGGAGGATGGCAATTCATCTTCTGAAAGCTGTGAAACTGATGAAGAGGAAGGAAACGCCAGCAGAAGTCCACACCAACAGGAGGAAGACTCTGATGAAGAAGAGGAGACGGATAGATTTTCAATTTATTCTGATGTCGCTGCTTGGCCAATCCCGGTTCCAAATGACTTGAGAGTTGATCTTATTATGACAGTACTGTACTGTTTAAAAATCTACTTGCAAACATAATATTCAAAATTATTTATGGGGGGTGACAAAGGAAGGATCCGCCCTTGGTGCCAAATACTTTAGGGGGTAGGAAACACAAGGAAGAACCATTGAAAAAATAACTAATTATATTCATATAATATTTTGTTTACATAATATAACCTAACCTAACCTAACCTAACCTAACCTAACCTTCACCAATTAACATTATAGATGCCTTATACAAAATACAGAAGAGTCGAGATATGTATCTCGAACAACTTGTAGGAGGTCATGCTCCACCTTCAAAGTTAAAAAAATCTCGTGATGCTGATGATCGTATATTAAAAATAGTTTTAATCTTTGAGCAACGATCACCATTAGAATATTTACGTGGGATTGCCTACAATTACCACTAATTAAAATCTGATCCTTTTGATCTTTTTTTAACGTAGTAGAATAAAGAGTTTCTAAATTTTTTTAACTTTTTAAAGCTCTAACCTTCAAAAATAAATTTAATTCATTTTTTTTTTTTAAATGGAGTTGAGTCGGCGGAGTTGAGTTGGCGGCGATGAGTTGGCTGCACTTGAGTTGGCTGGAGTTGAGTTGGCTGGAGTTGAGTCGGCGGAGTTGAGTTGGCGGCGATGAGTTGGCGGTGATGAATCGTCCCATCCCGTACTTTAGGTACGCCCCTGGATACCAAATATTTCTAAGGAAACTCACAGATCTTGACAAGTGTTACAAAAGTCATTATCAGTATTCAAAGTACATTAATGATGTTATGGTAATTTCTGTTAATACCGCTCTCATTCCGAAAAAAAATTTAAGATGTTTCACCTCCTTTGGACATAGCTGTGTATATATATACCTTACAACCTTACAACCTTACAAAGGTTTCGCGCGATGATTTCTCATTTCGCGAAGGTCAAGCTTGTCGCCCCTCCTCTCGAGTTGGCTTGGTGAAGTAGTGAGTTGGATTACTGCGCTCTCCACCTCACATAGCCAGGTACGCCCGGCTCATCGGGGATTGTTCTGAGCCAGGCGTCTAGTCTTCTTTTGAAGATGTCCACTGCAACTCCCTTCGTGTTTCTTAGGTCTTTGGGCAACTGATTAAACAATTTTGGTCCTCTCACTACAAAACTATTTTCTTTCAGGGTTAAGGATGTTCCCTGTCTCGCCTTCAATTTGGGAATACGACACAGTCTACCGTTTCGACCTTCCACTGTTCTTTGGGGAGTAACAGGGTTCTGAGTAAGATTAGGGACTAGTTTCTCCATTATTTTCCAAGTGTAAATAATGGTGTATCTCTCTCTTCTCCTTTCCAGTGAATATAGGTCTAGTTGACGTAACTTTTCTCAGTTATTTAGTTCTTTGCACCCATTGACCTTGGCTGTGAAGCTTCTCTGGATCCCTTCCAGCTGTCTAATGTCTTCTTTTTTATATGGGGATGTTAGGACCGAGCAGTATTCCAATTTGGGTATGATCAGGGTTTTCAGTAGAGGAATCATTACATTCCTATCCCTTCATTTAAAGGTTCTCAATATCTGTCCCGTTATTCTCTTTGCTCTGTTTACTGCGATCTTATTTTCTGTTTCAAATTTCGCATCATCTGTCATTACAACCCCTAAATCTTTTGCTCTGGAATTTCTCTGAATTTCCTGTCCATTTCGGGTATAATATTCCATGGATTTTAGGTCTTCTCTTTTTCCGTACCGTAATAGCTGAAATTTCTCGGTGTTAAACTTTATATTGTTGTCTTCCGTCCACTTGTAGATTCTGTTTATGTCGGTTTGTAGAGATCCTATGTCTTCTGGATTTCTTATTTTTCTACTGATCTTTGTGTCATCCGCAAATGATGTTACTGTGCTGTCTCTGGTAACGTCCTCATCCATGTCAGCTAGCATGATTATGAAGAGTAGTAGAGCTAATACTGTTCCTTGTGGTACTGAGCTACTGTAACGACTTGCCGCCGCTCACTAAGGAAATTATATATCCACTTCCCTACTTTTCCTGTTATTCCCATATATTTCAGTTCATGTATTATGATTCCGTGGTCACACTTGTCGAACGCTTTAGCAAAGTCTGTGTATAGTACATCATAGTTTTCATTACTTTCAAGTGCATCAATAATGTTGTTGTAGTGTTCCATTAGTTGTGATAGGCATGATCTGCCTGACTGAAACCCGTGTTGGTTATCATTGAATTTTTTCCGAGTTTCCAAAAAGTCATAGATTTTCTGTCTAACTATTCTTTCAAATATTTTAGTGAGATGATATGTAAGCGACACTGGCCTATAGTTTTTGGCCTCGGATCGATCTCCTCCTTTATATATTGGGACGGACTATGTTTGCGCTCTTCAGGATGCCCGGTATTTCTCCCGTGTCTAGTGATCGTCTCCATATCCAGTATAGGGGCTCAACGATTGCATTCTTGCAGTTTTTGATCAGTTTGGCATTCCATTTATCCGGTCCTGCCGCTGAGTGTGTTTTTAGTTTCCCTATGGCTTGTTGTAATATCATCCGTCGTAAAGTCGAAATCCGTTATACTTCCCCCTTGTGGTTCTTCTTCAACGAACGCGTTTCTATCGCATATCAATTTGTCAGTTTTTGGGATACTGAAAGATGATTCGTACTGAGCTCTTAATATTTCAAATACTTCTGTTAGATCATCAGATAAAGCACTGTTTTCATTTTTTAAAGGTCCGATAGTCGCATGGTTTTTCGACTTTCATTTTGCAAAATTATAGAAGTACTTTGAGTTAGCCTTTATCGCTTCTATAGCGTTGTCTTCTTCTTTTTCTGTATGCTTCTCGATTAGTTCCTGTATGACGACATCGATACTTTGCAGTTTATCATTTAATATTTTTCTGATGTTGTTATCTTTACAATTACTTAATTTTGCAGTCACTCTTTTTCTCTTTCGAAACAATGCCCTCTTTTTTCTCTCGAACCTGCTTCTCTTTCCTCTTTGTTGTATCTTTGGGACATGTTTTTCCACAATTTCTAACGTTTTCTCCTCTAACGTCATTAGCATCTCCTCCGTTGTCTTGGCCTCGAAAATGGTTTTCCAATCTATTACTTCCATGCTGGATATCACATCTTCCCAGTTTATAACTTTGAAGTAAAAATTAAAAATTTCGAATTTGCTTCTTTCTGTTGTGCGTGTTCTTTCCTTTCTTCTTTCCTTTATATTAGTTGTTATTTCAATGATGTTGTGGTCCTATATCGTAGTTGGGGATATTTTTACATTATCAATTAGATTACTGTTGTTTGTGAATACCAAATCTAGGCAGTTGTTTTTTCGTGTTTTCTGTTATTTCTTGCGTTAACGTAAATTCATCAGCTAGAGCTAGTAGCATTTTTACCTGCTCCTGGTCTTCTCGTGTGCCACCCTTGTCCTGGTGTATACATATATTTTTTCCTATCCTTTTATATTTCATGAATGGGACATTAAAATCACCACAGAGAAAAATATTTGGGGTTGGAGAGTGTAGATCTTTTACCCAGTTTCTTACCTTTGTAATGGAATCTGAAAATTTTGAGGTTGGCGAGTTTGGGGGTCTGTACATTACAATTAGTGCCATATTTAATTTTTCAACTTTTGCTGCTACACATTCTACGTAGCTGTTTGAGGTACTTATAGTCATTTCTGCCATATGCCTTTCGCGTGTGTAAATAGCACATCCTCCTTTACGTCTCACTGTTCTGTCGGCTCGGAGGATGTTATAGTTGTCAATTTGTATTTCTTTTTTGTCAATACAGGACTCACAATTTTCACAGTTCGCCTGGCAGTCCTTTAGATGAGTTTCCGTGAGGCATGCAAAGTCTGCTCCAGCTTCTTGCATGAGTCCTTTCAGGTATACAACTTTGTTCGTGGAATGGTTTGATTTAAGGCCCTGTATGTTGGCTAGGATTATTTTTATTTTTTCTCTTTCGTTTTCGCATACAGGTGGTTCCATTTCGTTTTCCAGTCGGGGTGCCGGTTTCGTTGCGTTGTGGTCCTCCGAGAATTTAACTCTTGTTATCTTTGTCGGTACCTGTTGTCCCGATAACGCATGAAGTGCCTTTGTTCGTACCTTCTGTCCGGCTCTCGGACCTATTTTATATTTGTCAGCTGTTTTGTAATTGCTGGATAGTATTTAGCAGCTGAAATGTGTTGGCTGCGTCTAAAAAATTGGCACTCTTCTTTGATGTTCGTTTTTTCTGTTCACTCGTTGCGTTCCTTTGAGGGTGGTGGTATCGGCATTTTTTTCCGTATTTGCAACTCCCATATCTTGCATAAGTGTTGCAGACCGTAAGATGGTGGAACATGCATTTCTTATCAAATTTGCAGTATCCACTTGTGTAATGCGTTTTGCATAATGTGGGATGTGCATATATGCATTGCCCATCCCGATATCTGCAGTTCCCTTTCGCGTAGTATTTACATACGATATTTTCTACGCTTCACTTCTTTTCTTATTATTTTCAAAGTTCTTAATTTTGGCATTATCATTATTTTTCTTTGGCTGTTTATTTTCTACGTTTTTAGTTATTATCTTTTTATCATTTCGCTCGTTGGACCGTTTGACTACTTCGCAACTTTTACTTATTTCTTTTCTTTCATCTATGTCTTCCTTCCGTATTATAGTGTTTATATCGTTATTCGTTTTTAAATTGTTGTTCGTTATTATGCTGTTGTTCGTTATTTCGTCTTCTCTCTCATCCCCTTATTTCATTCTTTTTTGTAACTTTCGAGTCTGCTATCTCCATTTCTTTAAAGACCGCGAAAGAATTTACGGTCTGTGTACATGCGCCACATAGAAATTTGATCCCCACGACGTGTTTCGCGTTCGAGACAAGAGTTATTTCCCTATCATTCCAATTCATGCAGATAAAGTCATTCAGTCGTTTACAGAAATCACATCTAATCGCCAAGTTTTCCGTTGTTACCAGATTGCACAAATTACAGATTAGGTGAGAATTTGGACCCATAGTAGGGTGTCCCGTTAAACCCAAAGTTGGTCGGATACAACATTAACCGATATAATATCGTGAAGTGGGCTACTAAGAATGCCCAAACAAGTTTTTAAAGTCCTATCTAAAAAAGTCATGCATCCCCAGGGGTTTACATTTTACACCCCCGATTCAGACCAAAAAATTGACATTTTGACCTTTAAAAGACCCATTAAAGCTAAAAATTACATACACATTTTTTCTAATCTGTTAGTAGGAAGCCCCAGAACCACGTCAAGGTCGATTGGAATCTCTGGATTTTTTTTTATAGTTTTTTTTAGTTTTTTCTAGTTTTTTGTTTTTTTTTAGGTTTTTAAATTTTTTTTTACTTTTTTTGTATTTTTAATTTTTTTAAATTTTTTTTATATATTTTTTTATGAAAAATTGCATAAATCCCCTTTTTTAATAAAAAATTGTATTAATCCCTCTTTTAAGCTAATAATTTACCTAGTAATGACGAAGATTCTTTTTCTTGATTTCTTTTAAATGTTTTCTATGAAGTTCTGTGGTTTGAATTTTAGCTTGAAGTTGAGCGTCATCTTTAACTGTAGGAGCCAGATCAGTTATAAGCTTGATAGCCCCTTCAGCACAATCATTGTCAACCTTCAAATTACTCACAAACTCTTCCATTTCATTATAGTTTGGATCTGAGCACCATTCTCCCACTGGCTTTGACAACCAACAACTTTCTAAATTCATGATTTTAAAGATTTTCCATGAATTAGGTCCTATCAAATCCACCAGATGTATATCTGGGTGTAGTTCTGGAACTTCTGGCTTTCCTATAATAATTTCATCTGGAACTTCAGTTCCTAATAAACGAGCTGCGATACTTGCTTTTGTATTCTCATCTAAAGTTTCACTAAAAAGAGATAAAACTACAAGTTCTTGACTTAAATACCACTTGTGTCTTAAGAATGCATCTACTGCAGCAATAGAAACTTCTGGATCTACTTCCTGCCAGACATTAACTAATTGCTTATACAATCGCAGGTCATTGCGTGGTGCTTCTGCAGCTAATGGGGTCTTTAGCCAATAAGGGCCATAAACTAAATATGTAAACCTGACAAATCTTCCAAATGATTCTTTTACTTCTGGTTCATAGTTAAGCTGATCTCTAAATAAGACAAGTTTATTTGAATACAGCTGAGGTGCCATGAATCTAGCTCGATGGCATGCTCCTGGTTTACGAAGATGTATCTTTGAAGGCCTGTGCCCCAACAATAAACAGTTTAATTCTAAATATTCTAAGTAATCATCTCTGAAATAATTTTGTTCTCTAATAAAGAATTATAAATTATATTTGCACTTTCTTTAATATCCATCAACAAAGGCTCAGTTATATTTATTTCTTTAGTTTGGGATAATGTTATTTTGGACCAGCTTTGCGAAAATTATTCAAATATGGGATAATCGGGACCAGTGCTTTTTCCAAAGATGCGCTGCCAAACAGATTTTACAATAAGTTCGCCAATGTGGTGACGGCATGCTAAATATAATAATGGTCTATTCAGATTTCTTTCTATATAAATGCAAGCTCCTTTGTTAATACCTGTATTTGAGGCCGTCGTGTCAAATGACATACCTCTCACCTTTCCTGTGACCTGCCAATCTGTAAGGTGCTTGACATTTGTTCACCAGTAGCATTTTGAATAATAGGTATCCTCAAAATTTTATCAATATCAGGAGATCCAGTAGCAGCAACAGCAAGCCTTTCTAAGCCTAAAATCTGTTTTGAATCCCAATGGACAACAAGATGTTTTATATTGGTATTTTGAAATAATTCTTTGACTTCATTTTCAGTTTTTACCCTATTTTCTTGTGTTGCTGTATGAGTAGATGTTTTTGAAACTGCATAATCGTTTAGGTCTCCACCGCCGGCTCTAATTAAAGCAGAAATTATTAATGTAGCTGTTCTAACAGATACATTTCCTCTGTCTATAGCACTGGCTACAATAGACTCTTTAAGTACATTTCTAGGTAGGTAGATAAGCTTTTGTTCTTTAGTTGTTTTTATTCTTTTATTGAGGTAATCATAATCGTTAGAACTATCTCTCTCACATTCTAATTCCTCTAGTTTCACTTTAGATGGTTTGCTTATTCTCCTTTGTTCTTTCTGACGTAAACGTTCATTGGTTGCTAGTCTTTTTATTTTATTTTTTATTCTTTGCTCTGAAATCTTATCTCTTGAACCCAGTGTAACTTTATATCCCTCTCTCAGCATCTTTAAAAACTCCAGATCTTCCTCAACTTCAGCTTTCCCTAGCTTTTCTGAAAGAACTTTTTCAGGAAATGGGTGAACGACATCAGATATTGTTTCAAGTTTTTCATAAAATTTGTTTACTGAACTGAAGGTGCTCTTCAGTTTTTCTATATTTATGTTTTGTTAGAACATACAATTCCTGGTGCAACTTAAGAAGTTTTTTAACGGCACATTGTCTGCTACTAGTAGGTAAATTGCATTTATTCCAAAAGGAGAACGCATGGTCTATTACCATGCTAGCTTGATGACTTACAAGTTTTCCTTTAACAAGGGACTGATTATAATGAGGATTGCAAGCTTTAATATGATGGAAATATTTGAGTACTTGCTTGTTGGTTGGAACAGCTGTAGTCGTTATGGAGGCTATAGGTTGACCTAGAAAAGGAATTTCTGTTTTGCTTCTAATTAATGGTTTGCTTAGAGCCATTTTATCAATTTAAATAGGTATTATGGTGCCTAGATTTAGAAATTCCTGAAAAAAAGTTAGATTAGTTAGTAAAAATCGCTAAAAATATGAAATAAGGAGGTTAAATTGGGCCCTGTGGGGCCCACATTTAGCATTGACATTTATAAAGCTAGTATACATTACCAGAAATGCACATAGAGTGGTAAATGTGTCTTACTTTTAATTAAAATAGTATATTTTACTAGAAAATGCCAAACAATGCCAATTTTTTGGTCTGAATCGGGGATGTAAAATGTAAACCGATGGGGATGCATGAATGTTTTAGATAGGACTTCAAAAACTTGTGTGAGCATTCTTAGTAACCCACTTCACGATATTATATTGGTTAATGCTGTACCCGACCAACTTTGGGTTTAACGGGACACCCTAACCCATAGCCATGCTATTCCTTAATTAGCGTAAACAGAAATACCCACACAGATTCTTTATTTATTTATTTTTATTTATATTTCTTTCCTTTCGATGGTCGAGGGTATTTCTGGGGTTTTCTGACCTTTGAGTTTTATGACCTTTTTCCTGCCTTGTTTCAAACTTTCTCGAATGCCAACCGTATTTCGTTTTGAATATATACGTTAAAACTGGTGATAAATTATGTAAACTGTATTGCACTTTCTTAATTTTAATGAATTTCACTTTATAATTTATATGCACGGATTCACTGATACTTTATGCACTTTCGGATGTAAACAGAATAAACCGCCGAGTAGATTATTCCCTTCTAATTTGGGTGTTAAATAGAGAGAGCAAAACAACACGTCCATTCACCACAGGGTACAAGTATATATATACACACACACACAGAGTTTGTGTGTGTATGTATATATACAAGGCGTCCCAAAAAAATGTATACACACTTTAACAGCTGATAGCTCAATTGATGTTTCTTTCTTTCCAAGTTAAACCCATTAGAATTAATAATGGCAGTCAGACTAAGCTTTGAACAAAGGAAATTAATTCTAAAATGCTACTGGAAGTGTGAAAACGCAGTTGAAGTGCAAAGACAGTTTAGGAGGGAGTTTCAAACAGATCCACCAACGCGACTTACCATCACTCGAATTAGAGATAAGTTTGAAGCCGATGGAACTGTTCAGAATGTCCACTAGAAGCGTTCCGGAAGACCACGGACATCGACAAGCCCCACAAAGCAAGAAAGAGTACTGGAAACGTATCACCAAAGTCCAAGAAAATCTGTGCGGCAAGCGAGTCGTGAGGTAGGAATTTCAGAATCGTCTGTCCAACGCATTTTGAAGCGCTGTCAATGGAAAAGTTACATTCCAAGATTAGTCCATGCTATTAATGAAGATGATCCGGACCGAAGAGTGGAGTATTGCGAGTGGTACTTGGCACGATGTGGATGTGGACTGGACGAAGGGGTTTCGTAGAATACCCTCCGCGTTCACCAGACCTCACATCACTAGACGTTTTTTTATGGGGATACTTAAAAGACAAAGTCTACGCTATAAAACCTGCAACAGTCGCTGAATTGAGAGCAGCCATTGAACGAGAATGCACACAAATACCAAACGAAATGTTTCGTGATGTTTGCGATTCCATTGCTTCGCGTTATCAGCAGTGCCTGGACCAGAACGGACGTCAGTTTGAAAACAGGCGTTGACAAAACAATTAAATAATGTCTGTAGATTCTATTACATTTTGAAAATGAAATGTATTTTAATAAACACTGCCTTTATAATTATTTAAAGTGTGTATACATTTTTTTGGGACGCCCTGTATATATGCGCCTCGGTGGTGTAGTGGTTAGCGTCGCTGACTACGAATCCATCGGCCCCGGGTTCGAGACATGACGGCAGCTGGCGCGCAGCAAAACCCAGCTGTTCATCCTTCCACACAATAAAGAAAGTGGTTGGTAGATAAATGGGTACCCTAGGTGGCCTAGTGGTAAAGACACTGGGCTGCTGATGGGGCGTGGTTCGGATTCCACGTTAAACTGTAGGTCTAAGGTGGAGTGAAAAGCTTGACCTTCGTCAGAATGAACAATTCGGGCGGAAGCTAACCAAAGGTTAACCAAAGATTTTATATATATATATATATATATATATATATATAAAGGGTGTCAGGAAATGATTGCCCCTCCTGTACAGAAGAAACTGAAAGGAATAGAAAAAAACAGACAAAACCACGCGAAAGAGCGTTTAATTTTGAATAAAAAACACTTGTTTTAATATCGGGTGTTGCCCCCATTTGCAGCTCTGACGGCCATTAATCGACGGGGGTATGATCCCAGAAGTGTCTCAAAGAGATCGGTATCATGACTCATTTCTTCAAGGACTTCGTTGATCTTTGCAGTCATAATTTCTGTTGAATACCGATTCTGAATGGGTTGTTCCAGCATTAAGGACTCCACCCGATCCTTCATGATGGATCCGACATGTTCACAGACATTAAGATCGGGAGAATTGCTAGGCCATTCATTATTTCCGAAAAAATCAATGTTATTGTCCTTAAGCAGTTGTTGAGTCGCAAGTGCTTTCATACAGGGGGCTTTGTCGTGAAGAAAGGTTGCCTGTTCAACATCCAAAACACACTCGGGGTCTTTCAAAAACGGAATTACATGTTGGGCTAAAATTACATTTCGAAAATAAGGCCCATCCCAACTGGTTCCTCTTGGTTTGATAACCCAGATGAGCTTCCGAATAGAGAACATAATGAAAACACCCACACATGCTGGATTTTTTACTATTTCTCGATACTTCTGGTCGTGTGGGACTTCATCAGGAGTTGTTGCCCAAACCCGATCATTCTGAAAATTTGGTTTTCTGGAGACATAAACGAAGAATTCATCGCTGACAACCAAGTGAAGGAAATCGTCTTCCGTCCATTCCTCAAGATAATCACAAAACCATAGCCGATCTTCAATATTAAGATCACTCTTCCGTGGCTTAGCTATTTCATGCCAAGCACTCAAGCCTTGGCGAACTCGAAATTGATGCACAAGTTGCCGATTGACTATCTTACCACGACGGATAAGTATCTCTTTCGCTACCTCAGAGCAGCTCTTCTTTCGGCGCCGTGATGCAGCAAGCACAATGTCTTTCGATTCTTGAGATAATTTCTCCGGTCTTCCTCCTCGAAATTCTGTTTCACAATCTTCAGGATTCTTATTCCAATTCCTTTTGACAAAGTCTTCTGATCTTTTTAATCTCACAGCCACCCAATGTCGAGTTATGAAAGTTGCACCAGCTTCCTTTGCTTCACGAAATGTGACAGCTCGAATGCGGTCAAGAACTCGCTTTTTCTCTGAATCGTTCAAAATAGATGATGCCATGGTTTCTGTGGGAAAAAAAATGGTAAGAATTAAAATCACAGGAATAGAATATAATGGTTTTTATTCAGATTTTAACGCTCTTTCAAGTGGTCTCGCCGGTTTTTATCTATCTCTTCTAGTTTTTGCTCTACAGGGGGGGGGGGCAATCATTTCCTGACATCCTGTATATATATATATATAATCAGCACTCTGCAGGTATTCCTTTCTGAGTGTACAGTTTTTCTCATATGCGTATCCAATGACAGTGGAAAGGACCGCTCAGTGGAAAGGACCGCTTGTGCGAAGGTTCTTCCCGCCTTCCCGCCTTCGTTCGAACCAGACCTTCGACTAGAGGCAGCTGTCTTGAGAACATTTTCATGACGACGAAGCTTTACCTTAGACTTAAGCACGTCAGTCATTGCTTGTTTTTTCGAGACGTAACATCTATTTCAATAGGCCTTCACTATGGCCTATTTTGTCATTCCATTTCAACCGTAATACAGACTGAAATCCATTCGCGCATAATTTTACAATTAAACGAAAAAAAAAACACAAAGTCTATTTTTCTCCTTTTAATAAATTTTTATAGTGACCAAAACATTCCTACCGCCAAATTAGGAGCCTTATAAATTAGTGACTATAACCAGTGCCATATTATATATATATATATATAGGGTGTCCGAGAAGTCTGGACTCATAGGGAAAATAGACATATTTTTGAAGTGAAACAAACACAGTTCTAATGTCGGTTTTACATATTTCAGGAAAGAAAATACCATCATGGCTCAGTATACCAATCAAGAGAAGGTGGAACTGGTATTGCTACATGTTTCCGGAAAAAGTCAAAGTCATGTTCGTAAAATAACTAACATGCCTCCCTCTGGCTTTTCTTGAAAACATGTAGCAATACCAGTTCCACCTTTTCTCGATTGGTATACTGAGCCATGAGGGTATTTTCTTTCCTGAAATATGTAAAACTGACATTAGGAATGCGTTTGTTTCACTTAAAAAAAAAATGTCTATTTTCCCTCTGAGTCCAGACTTCTGGGACACCCTGTATATAATAATTATATGAATTCAAAGTAGTTATGAGAATTTAGCAACATTATCAAGGAGTAATTAAAGAGGTAGAAACCGTTAACTTATCATAATGTGAATACTTTTTGCACTGCTGAAGAGCAAATTGAATTTCGTTGCGTAATCAAAAGAATTTATGTTACCTTTTAATGCACTTCACATTTTTTACATTTTTATTTCCATTAAATGTTAATTAAAGTTATGACGTCTAATTAAATGTTAATGAGCAAACATTAATACTTTGACGTAAATTTTATTCCTACACTTATCGAGAGAAATAGGCTGTTAATTTCATCCTATAAAATATGGCATTAAACTAATATATATATATATATATATATATATATATATATATATATATATATATATATATATACAGGGTGGGCCGAAAGTCTGGATCCATAGGAAAATATTTATTTTAATACATAAATTACAACAAATGGTAAATACTTAAAATGAATATCAACATTAACTCGTAAATGCGTATCCGTGATACTGTACAGTAGTTCGTACTCCAGTATAAATACTCAAATACTTTTTTTATTTCAGCCCAGAAATGGCTTCGAATCGAACAACAGAAGACCGGGTAGAACTTGTGCTCATGTACGCAAGACAGGGCGCTACACACAGAGAAGTTGCTACCGAATTCAATAGAAATCATCCTGATAAGCATCCAGTAACACATGCGACTGTTGGCAAGTTGTTTAAACGTTTCAAAGAAACAGGAAGTGTACATGATCGACGGCGTTCTGGTCGTCCAAAAACTGCAACTGATGAAAATACCTCTGCAATGGTATGTGAAACTTTAACGAATAGTCCAATAAAGTCAACAAGAAGATTATCAAATGAAACACGCATCTCGAGAACGTCAATCCGAAGAATTATTAAAAATCATAAATTCCATCCCTAAGTGTCTCGATGTCAGAGGCCGCCAATTTGAGCATTTGTTATAATTTGTTGTTTATACTGGAGTACGAACCACTGTACAGTATCACGGATACGCATTTACGAGTTAAAGTTGATATTCATTTTAAGTATTTACCATTTGTTGTAATTTATGTATTAAAATAAATATTTTCCTATGGATCCAGACTTTCGGCCCACCCTGTATATATATATATATATATATTATGGTGTCCCAAAACATGTCCCTAATTTTATTTGCCAGTTATTTTTTAATGGATATATATTTTATCATTTGGGTTCCGTCTTCGGAAGAGTAACAGATAGTTTTTATTTCGCATATATCATATGCACATATCTACGTACAGTACTATACAATTCTACTTAATAACTAATAAATTTTGTATACTAAAACCGTTCTTTCGCCATTTCATACTTAAAGAAATAACATTAACTAATTCATATCGTCAGTTGCTACAAGGTTTCTATTCGTACTTACCACAACTAATAAGCTTGTCCCGTAAAAAAAAAATTTATTTAGAAATAGGAACATTTTTGTGGGAACACCTGGTGTGTGTGTGTGTATATATATATTTACGGTTGCAGATGGAAAGATATACAATCATTTGCAGAGCATGTTTCGAAAACATTAATATCATTCGTTGCTCGTTGAGCAAAGAATAATTCACATCTTAATGAGAATATATATATATATATATATATATATATATATGATACGTAACACGGAAGTTTATACAAAAATTATAAAGTAGTAATAGATATAAAATAAAATCAGGCGTCGAGCTACAAGATACAAAAAATCCAACTTGTTGATCCTCTGGCAGCTAGAATGGAAGTGGGCGGAGCTTAGTGCCATACTAGACTAGACCTCGTGTTCATTTCTGAGGCACTCTGCCAGTAACCTATAATAGATTGATATGGATACATCTAGACGCAGGAAGCAGGAGCCGTGAATGAAATCTCGAAGACAATTCCTTTTATAAACACGACGTTTCGTACGTTTCGTTGGAGACATGTTTTAAATTGTTTGGTGTCAATCTTATTCAAAGTTTAGTAGTATATAAATTAACTTAAATTTCGCTCGTTCGTAGTTATTAAGACTCGAATATTATTATTAACAGTTAATTTGGAATGCGCAGAAATTGATGTTTTGCAATAGCTGGATTTTAGTTTAAATAAACTGGCATTACAATGGATGTTTTGGTATGGCAATTCGTTCTCTTAATAACGAGTTCAGGTAAGCGTTTTAAAACATTTCAATTCAAAAGTAGTTGACACTTGACAAGTATCTTCAAAAAAAAAAAAAGAAGAAAAATGCTTTTCATATATAATTTAGCATAAATTTACTACAAAAAAAAGGTCTTTTAAATATTTTAATATTTTATAAATTGATTTTTTTTTACTTTTTCTCGTAAAATAATTTGTTCTCGCAAAAATTTATTAACTTCACTTGAATATCTTTGGAATTATTTCTTAAATTTTTCTTCCTATTTTTAAATATATTTTTTTATTTCATAACTTCGAGACGAAGACAAGTTGTCAAAATTTTTGTTATATAAAATAGAACTCTATAAGGTGGAAAATTATTGCCAA
>JAJOZX010000404.1:412500-425000 GCA_023014485.1 Bathynomus jamesi
ACCAAGCCAGACCTAGAGGCAGGGCTACTAGCTTGACCTTCGTGCACGGAAATGCAACGAGGTTAACGAGGCATATATATATATATATATATATATATATATATATATATATAATCCTAACCAACATACAGGGACTTAAATCAAACCATTCCACGAACAAAGTTGTATACCTGAAAGGACTCATGCAAGAAGCCGGAGTAGACTTTGCATGCCTTACAGAAACTCATCTAAAGGACTGCCAGGCGAACTGTGAAAATTGTGAGTCCTGTATTGACAAAAAAGAAATACAAATTGACAACTACGTGTATAACATCCTCCGAGCTGACAGAAAAGTGAGACGTAAAGGAGGATGTGCTATTTACACACGCAAAAGGCACATAGCAGAAATGGCAAAAATACCTCAAACAACTACGTAGAATGTGTAGCAACAAAAATTGAAAAATTGAAAAATTAAATATGGTACTAATTGTAATGTACAGACCCCCAAACACGGGAACCTCAAAATTTTCAGATTCCATTACAGAAGTAAGAAACTCGATAAAAGATCTACACTCTCCAACTCCAAATATCTTTCTCTGTGGTGATTTTAACTTCCCATTCATGAAATATAAAAGGATAGGAAAAAATATATGTATACACCAGGACAAGGGGGGCACACGAGAAGACCAGGAGCAGGTAAAAATGCTACTAGCTCTAGCTGATGAATTTATGTTAACGCAAGAAATAACAGAAAACAAGAAAAAACAACTGCCTAGATTTGGTATTCACAAATAACAATAATCTAATTGATAATGTAGAAATATCCCCAACTATGATATCGGACCACAACATCATTGAAATAACAACTAATATAAAGGAAAGAACACGCACAACAGAAAGAAGCAAATTCGAAGTTTTTAATTTTCACTCCAAAGCTATAAACTGGGAAGATGTGACATCCAGCATGGAAGTAATAGATTGGAAAACCATTTTCGAGGCCAAGACAACGGAGGAGATGCTAATGACGCTGGAGGAGATGTTAGAAATTGTGGAAAAACATGTCCCAAAGATGCAACAAAGAGGAAAGAGAAGCAGGTTCGAAAGAAAAAAGAGGGCATTGTTTCGAAAGAGAAAAAGAGTGACTGCAAAATTAAGTAATTGTAAAGATAACAACATCAGAAAAATATTAAATGATAAACTGCAAAGTATCGATGTCGTCATACCGGAACTAATCGAGAAGCATACAGAAAAAGAAGAAGAAGACGCTATAGAAGCGATAAAGGCTAACTTAAAGTACTTCTATAATTTCGCAAAAAGAAAGTCGAAAAACCGTGCGACTATCGGACCTTTAAAAAATGAGAACAGTGCTTTATCTGATGATCTAACAGAAGTATCTGAAATATTAAGAGCTCAGTACGAATCATCTTTCAGTATCCCAAAAACTGACAAATTGATATGCGATAGAAACGCGTTCTTTGAAGAAGAACCACAAGGGGAAAGTATAACGGAGTTCGACTTTACGACTGATGATATTACACAAGCCATAGGGAAACTAAAAACACACTCAGCGGCAGGACTGGATAAATGGAATGCCACACTGATCAAAAACTGCAAGAATGCAATCGCTGAGCCTCTATACTGGATATGGAGACGATCACTAGACACGGGAGAAATACCGGGCATCCTGAAGAGCGCGAACATAGTCCCAATATATAAAGGAGGAGATCGATCCGAGGCCAAAAACTATAGGCCAGTATCGCTTACATCCCATCTCACTAAAATATTTGAAAGAATAGTTAGACAGAAAATCTATAACTTTTTGGAAACTCAGAAAAAAATTCAGTGATAACCAACACGGGTTTCGGTCAGGCAGATCATGCCTATCACAACTAATGGAACACTACAACAGCATTATTGATTCACTTGAAAGTAATGAAAACTATAATGTACTATACACAGACTTTGCTAAAGCGTTCGACAAGTGTGACCACGGAATCATAATACATAAACTGAAATATATGGGAATAACAGGAAAACTAGGGAAATGGATATATAATTTCCTTAGTGAGCGGCGGCAAATCGTTACAGTAGAAGCAGTATCTTCATCAGAACCAGAGGTCCTCAGCTCAGTACCACAAGGAACAGTATTAGCTCCACTACTCTTCATAATCATGCTAGCTGACATAGATGAGGACGTTACCAGAGAGAGCACAGTAACATCCTTTGCGAATGACACAAAGATCAGTAGAAAGAAAAATAAAAAACCCAGAAGACATAGGATCTCTACAAACCGACATAAACAAAGTCTACAAGTGGACGGAAGACAACAATATGAAGTTTAACACCGAGAAATTTCAGCTGTTACGGTACGGAAAAAGAGAAGACCTAAAATCCATGGAATATTATACCCCAAATGGACAGGAAATTCAGAGAAATTCCAGAGCAAAAGATTTAGGGGTTGTAATAACAGATGATGCGAAATTTGAAACACAAAATAAGATAGCAGTAAACAGAGCAAAGAGAATAACGGGTCAGTTATTGAGAACCTTTAAACGAAGGGATAGGAATGTAATGATTCCTCTACTGAAAACCCTGATCATACCCAAATTGGAATACTGCTCGGTCCTAACATCCCCATATAAAAAAGAAGACATTAGACAGCTGGAAGGGATCCAGAGAAGCTTCACAGCCAAGATCAATGGGTGCAAAGAACTAAATAACTGGGAAAGGTTTCGCGAACTAGACCTATATTCACTGGAAAGGAGAAGAGAGACACACACACCATTATTTACACATGAAAAAAAATGGAGAAACTAGTCCCTAATCTTACTCTGAACCCTATAACTCCCCAAACAACGGTGGAAAGTAGAAACGGTAGACTGTGTCGTATTCCCAAATTGAAGGCGAGACAGGGAACATCCTTAACCCTGAAAGAAAATAGTTTTGTAGTGAGAGGATCAAAACTGTTTAATCAGTTGCCCAGAGACCTAAGAAATACGGAGGGAGTTGCAGTGGAAATCTTCAAAAGAAGACTAGACGCTTGGCTCAGAACAATCCCCGATGAGCCGGGCGTACCTGGCTATGTGAGGTGGAGAGCGCAAGAATCCATCTCACTACTTCACCAGGCCAACTCGAGAGGAGGGGCGACAAGCTTGACCTTCGCAAAATGAGAAATGATCGCGCGAAATCTTTGTAACGTTGTAAGGTAAGGTGTGTGTGTGTGTGTGTGTATATATATATATATATATATATATATATATATATATATATATATATGTGCTATGCAGAGAGAGAGAGAGAGAGAGAGAGAGAGAGAGAGAGAGAGAGAGAGAGAGAGAGAGAGAGAGAGAGAGAGAGAGAGAGAGAGAGTTCATTTTCTCTAAATGGGACATCCATCGAAATAATGTGGTAGCTTATAACATAAATCCATATATGCCATATTAAGCAGTTAAAATGCCGTGTGCGCACACACACACACACGCACACACACACACACACACACACACACACACACACACAGACACACACGTTCATTCATGAACGCGGACACGAATTGTTCCCCAGTTTTTGTTTTCACAGAGGGTTAAAAAGAAATAACTTTTCTCTTTGTAGAAAACTCAATTTCAATCTTTTCACGCGAATAAAAACAAAATGGAATAATATTTGGTACTGAACGTTAAGAAAATTGATTTGGAAATTCAAAAACAAGTGAGCAAATGCGTGCAAAATAGATAAATAAAATCCATCAGTGACTTTCTTGTTTTTTCTTTTTATTCTTCTTCTTCATTCGGAAGTACGAAGGAAGACTTCAATCTTTAACAAAAACAAAGCAAGTTTACAATGCAGCCAGTTATTATTATGTGTGTTAATAAATTCTTAATATAGCGGAATGTTAGTTTTATATTTCTTTACTGTATTCCCCTTATAAGTAGTGTTTGCTCCTTTGCAAAATTTTAAAAGCAATTAATATATACGCAAATAATAATATAGAATTTCATATATGACCTTCTATGAGAATTTTGAAATGTAAAAATCAATACAGTGGCGCTCAGACGTATTCGTACAGAGAAATACTTCAGTTATATTCATCTTTATATTTTGTATCATGCATGGGATAATTATGAAAAGTTTACCCCAACATATAATGAAAAACATCAAAGAATTTGAGGAAAATAAAAGAAAAAGTTAAAATGCAAAAGTTTTCGTACATTTACTTACAAATTTGTTTGATACTTTGTGTATCCACCTTTTGCTTGAATGACTTCACTAATTCGTTTTGGGTATTTTACTACAAGGTTTCGACATCCTCAGTAAATATTTTATCCCATTCTCCGAAAGAAAATTGTTGCAATTCATTCAGATTCGAAAAGTTTCTCTCGCGGACAGCTTTTTTCGAATTAAACCATAAATTCTCGAATCTCGATTAAATTGAGATCTGGGCTGTGACTGGGCTGCTTGAGAAGCTTGAAGTTCTTTTGTTGAACCCATTTTATGGTTCTTACTTTTATGTTTTGGATCATTATCTCGTTGCGGTACCCAATTGCGATTCATTCGCAACTCCCGAAATGCAGGCAATAGAATTTCTCCGAAAATTTCTTGATATTTCTTCAAATTCAAGATTCCATATGAAAACAAGATTTCCTGAACCAAAAGCACTAAATCATCCCTAAGAAGCAAACTACCACTACTATGTTTAACTGTTGGAAGGATTTTTTTTTTTATCTCGAATGCAATTTTTGATTTTTACTAAACATACCGTTGCTTGTTGTTCCAAAATAATTCAATTTTGTTCTTGTCTATCCAGAGAACTTTCTTCCAGAATGCAAATCCATCATTTTGATGATCCTTGGCGTACTTTAAACGAGCTTCTTTGTGCCCTTTTCGTAGCAGAGGTTTTCTTCGTGCAACTCTTCCATGCAGACCATTCTTTCCCAATGTACGATGTACAGTAAAGTACTGGACATCGATATTAGACAGTCTTAATGTTTGGCAAATATCAGCTACAGTTACTCGTGGTTACTCGTGGATTCGCAGCAGCCATTCTTTCAATCCGTCTAGCTGTACGTTGTGGAATCTTGCAAAGTCGTCCACACCTTGGCAGAGTTTTAATTGTTCCAAAGCCTTTCCATTTCTTTATAACTGCAGCAACCGTCGTAAATGGAATTCGAAGGTGTTCTCCTATCTTCCTATAACTCTTTCCAGATTCGTGTGCAGCAATAATAGATCTCTTAAGATCTGTAGACAGCTCTTTGCCACGACGACCCATTGCTTACTAATGGCTTGTACAGTTATCCGTCTTCCATGAAGATTCACGGGGAAAAATCTAGAATTCAGAATTGCCAACAGTCTCTAATCAATAAACAGCGAACTACTGCTAAAAATTTTATCACACAAAGTATTTCGCGTTTTAACTTTTTTATTTTCCTCAAATTCTTTGATGTTTTGCATTATATGTTGCACTTAAACTGATGTTTTTATTTGTTAAATTTTCCAAAGAACGGTAAACTTTTCATAACTATCCTATGCATGGTACAAAAGATGAGGATATAAATGAAATATTTCTCTGTACGATTACTTATGAGCATCACTATATATACGAGGGTGTATATATATATATATATATATATATATATATATATATATATATAGCGAGAGAGAGAGAGAGATAAACGATAGATAGATAGGTAGATAGATAGATAGATAGACAGGATTCTTATATTAAACCATAACTTCTGTATTTTAATTTTACCATTAGGTAGATAGGTAGATAGATAGATTCTTATATTAAACCGTAATTTCTATATTTTAATTTTACTATTATTTCTCTTTTAAATAAAGGTTTGAAAACTGTCGTTCAAAAACTCCAAAAATCAAAGTTTTGGAACACTTCATATTCTGAAGTGAATTTGAATTTTCTTCTTTTCATCTTTCAGGACTGAAAGAATATAACAAAGAATGTGTGTGCGTGTATAGAGAGAGAGAGAGAGAGAGAGAGAGAGAGAGAGAGAGAGAGAGAGAGAGAGAGAGAGAGAGAGAGAGAGAGAGAGAGAGAGAGAGAGAGAGAGAGAGAGAGAATAAAATAAGAAAAATTAATGGCAGTGATAATAAAAGAGAATACTGGAAGTAAAATCAAAATAGTACAACTCAGAAAATGAAAGAAAATGACTCGACAAAAACGAGTGACAGAAGCAGAGTGAGAAAATGAGAGACAGAAGATGAGAATGAAACAAAGTAAATAGAACCAAGAGACCAAGAGAGAAAATAGCTAAGAATGAAGAAAAGGTGAGGAATGAGTGAGCGGCTTCTCTTTGATTTCGTAGATATGTATTTATGTATGTATGTATGTATGTATATAATCTTTTTCAGAAATTTATTTCATACATTTCATACGTATAGTTTCGGTAAAAAGTTTCCTTAGAAACATAAAATTCTCTAAAAGACATAAAAAATTACTAATTGGTTATGTTCCATGTTTCTTTGGATATATTTTTTTCTTTTTTGGTAACTAATAAATTTTCCAAATACAAAACCTAATCATTATACTAATTAGTAATTTTTTGTGCTTCTAAAAAATTTTATCTTTCCAGGCGAACTTTTTGTTCATCAGCGTACTAAATACTCACGCAAAAATGTAGGAGCTTAACTTTGTAAGTTAAAAATAAAATGAAGTCGACCTTTCCCAGAGAAAAAAATTTGAAATATCTTGAATCATTCATATCAGAAAGGAGCGTATTCGGATTCTCCAAAATGGCGTCACTATGCCACTGCAAATACTGAAAGGAAAATAAATTTGGGAGAAATACATGTCAAATGATACACTATTTGTCTGAATCTTCGTATTATATAAATATTACTCAGCATCTGCCAATGATGTTTTTATAACATATCAAACGTTTCTTAATATATATATATATATAGAATTAAGTCATCGTATCCCAAAAGTGAAGTATCTTATCTCAAATGAATGATTTAATCTGGTATTGTTCGTTTTATATATTAATCGATGTGTTAATCATTTTATCTCTTCTGTATTTTTATTTTTATTTAATGACAACTGCATAGACTCTCATCTTTGTTTTAAACGATGCGAACATTCATATAAGGGAGGAGATAATGTATAAACACTTCTCTCTCTAAAGAGTGGACTCTCTAAATTACGAGAAAATGTCATCTAAATTGTGATATAATTTTTTATATGAATATGAGAACATTCATTGCGAGTGTGGGAGAGTGGACTTAATGAGATCTCCATTTTAGATGTGCTTGGAAAACATAACATCTGAAATCGTTATGGTGTGACACTCTGATGGGTGAAGCACAAAGCCAGTATACTGTAGTCAATGTTTTGAGCACGAGGATTCGCGGAACACATATGTGAACACACACAAAAAAAGATTTAGACAGGTTAATTATATCAAAATCACCACGAAATAAGAAGTATGAACATAACAAAACTAGATAACAGAGATAATAGATAATAGATAATAGAGAGTAGAGAGTAGCAGACTAAGAAGACTAGTGCGAAACGAGACCGAGATGATATAGTCCTTTTTTAGCTACAATTAATTACCCAAAATATTTGAATTATATGAAATTATCATTATTTATCAATTCGTACAATTTTGCGAAATGTGTCATATAAGAGATACGCCTTATTGTCCTCATCTGTGACCCAACCAAGGTCAGGTGGTGCACTTGACATTGTTATCATTTTCTGAAATCCCCCAACTTATTATGGTCGTCACGAAATGAGGATCTGATATTGTCACAGTTTTAAAATCCATTATAATGCTCCTTCCATTTAAATGGTACTGTATAGGTTAATGTGAACAAAACGATTCCATAACGATACACGTCGAAAGAAGTTTGTTCATGAGTAGTACGCTCTAAAAAGTGTCCGTCGTGCTGACTTTAAAAATCAGCTTTTTCTTTTCTCTAAATTTAAGAGGAACAATCATTTCTAGAAGCGAACCATTTGATCTATAGGGTGGCCACAAAGTCCCGTTACCCCCTAGAGAAATGAATCGTAAACAATGATATGGGCAGGGGGTAACGGGACTTTGTGGCCACCCTATACTTTATAACTACTTTCGATCTACTAACAGTATACTCTTCAAATAATTTATGATTTGTGGGAAAAAACATTTAAACTCATTTACAGTTTCACTTTTAAAGCAGACACAGTGGACACGATTTACAGTGATTCCCCAAAAATAACAGCAAATATTTATCAGGAGTTTCGACAAGGAACGCACCTGCAACTTTCAATACGTCATGTTCCGATTACCTTTTATAGTTTACAATTCAATATTTATTTACTTAAACTCATGAATGAATGATTCATGATTCAGATGATAAGTGCTAAGGTCATAAAATGAATCTGAAATGCTTTTCTAAAAAAAAAGTACCAACAAAACTAATCAGATTCTCCCCACGAAATACGAAAATACTTTAAAATCCAATTGATGAATCCGATTTACATAAAATTTGCCCTAATGCGAATCCAATTTAAATTGGGTATACGAGTATGTATATATATATATATATGGACCTTTTCCGTTCTATGGGCACCATTGAAATGAGAGAAATTAATATTTTTTAAACTTATTTTAACTTTTTATTAATAATCAGTACATTTTGAATAGGAGAAATTTAATTTATGTTCGGTTAGGTCAACTGTACGCCCTTGACACTTGATTAGGTTAAGTCGTGATATTTTCGTTAGTTTTAACGAAACAATTACGACTTAATCTAACCAATTGTCAAGGGCGCACAGTTGACCTAACCGGGCATTCAATTAACCTAACTGGACAATTTACTGAAATATACTTGTTAATCATAATGCAAACACAAATTTAGCTTGGTTGGTGCCTATAGAACGGAAAAGCCCCGAAAATATCACAGCTTAACCTAACCAATTGTCAAGGGCGTACAGTTGACCAAACTGAACATAAATGAAATTTCTCCTATTCAAAATGTACTGATTATTAATAAAAAGATAAAATAAGTTTAAAAAGTATTAATTTCTCTCATTTCAATGATGCCCATAGAACGGAAAAGGTCCATATATTATATATATATATATATATATATTATATATATATATATATACCTTGTAACCTCGTAGCAGTTCCGTGCGTTGGTCTCTTCACACGAAGGTCAAGCTGGTAACCCCACCTCTACGCCTGGTTTGATGGAGGAGCGAGTTGCTTTCTTGCGCTCTCCACCGCACATTGCCAGGTACATCCGGCTCATCTGGTACTATCCTGAGCAAGGCTTCTTTTGAAGACTTCAACTTTGACCCCTGTCACGTTTCTGAGGTCCTTTGGAAGCTGATTAAAAAGCCTTGGCCCCCTGACAACCAAGATGTTTTCCTTCAGTATTGAGAAGGTCCCTTGTCGGGCCTTTAATTTGGGAACACCACACATTCTGCCTTTCCTATTTTTCAGTGTTGTTTGGATGGTAATTGGGTTTCGTTTGAGGTGCATGACTGGCTACGCACACAGCCAAAAACATTCTTTTGTGATGGCATTAGGAAGCTTGTAGATCGCTGGACTAGGTGTATTGAGAAACAGGGACACTATGTTGAGAAGTGATGTGTTTATAATGTATCAGATGTGAAAATAAAATTGTGAAAATAAAAAGTGCAGATACTTATTGAATTACCCTCGTGTGTGTGTATATATATGCAGAGAGAGAGAGGGAGAGAGAGATGTGTGTGTGTGTGTGTGTGTGTGTGTGTGTGTGTGTGTGTGTGTGTAAGCTTGAAAATAATTGAGAAGGGTAATAATTCTGTATTGCCCTCAACATTCGTCACCCTTCATAATAACCAATCAGACTCTCTTACAAAAATGGTTTTTCTTTTTATACTATTTAAAAAATAAAACAAAATGGAAAAATAACGAAGAAATAAAACAAACATCAAAATATCAATTATCGATTGGGTTAAAAATCAATAAACCTTTCCTTTCAAATCAAAAACTAATTTACGGTTTTAATTTGAATTTTAAACCTGGCTTTCCCCTAGTTTAAAATTCTGACATTTTTCAAAATTTAATCTTCAAAATCGGTTTATATTCACCTTACACACACACACACACACACACACACACACACACACACACACACGGACACATAATATATATATATATATATATATATATATATATATATTCGCTCTTGACCCCCTCTTTCCTGCATAAAAATATCTATCTATTTTATTGCTAAAGCTTTCGACAAATGCGATCATAGTATAATAGCATATGAAATGAAATATGTGGGAATAAGAGGCAAAGTGGGAAAATGGATCTACAACTTCCTCAGAGAACGTCTACAGGTCGTTAAAATTCACAAGATACAGTACTGGCCCCACTCCTCTTCATTATCATGCTAACAGACATAGACTGGAGTAAACAGCAATACTATAGTAACATCTTTTGCGGATGGCACAAAGATCAGCGGAAAAATCAGCGATGCAAATGAGGTGGAGGTCTTGCAGAGGGACACGAACATATGGTCAGAAGACAAAAATATGACATTTAACACCTAGAAATTTCAGCTCTTGAGATATGGTAGAAATGAGGAACTTAAACAGACTGCATATTATGCTCCAGATAGACAGGAAATTCAGAGAAGCACGAAAGCGGTCGACTTGGGGGTGATGACTAGTGTTGAAAACTGGTTTGTAAAAACCGGTTTCAACCGGTTTGTAAAATTTCCCTAAAAATCGAAAACCGAAAGAAAAAACCGGTTTTATCGATTGATTTTTATTTGGTTCAAACTTGCGCGCAGCGACGCGCTACAGCGCGCAAAAAATAACTTCGAATACATTACCTATTAAGTTAAATTGTGACAAACTGGCAACTGCTCTTCAGTATAATTTTTGCCTATCTGGCAACTCGATCTTCAGTTTGTCTCATCATGTAGGCTGTAGTGTAGAGTCAGTCGACTAAAGCCCTATTCGCAGTATAAGACCCTTAATGCCCTTTGTTTCTTAAGATGTCATTTCCAAAATAGGGATAAAATCTAAATTAATTTATATATTTTTTCTTACACGAAGAGTCAATTTTCTGTTTTCTAGGTAAAGTTTTTTTTATTAAAAAATTTTATTTCAATGTTTTTTCCAAAATAGAGATAAATTTTATTTTTATTCTTTATAATTTTTTTACAAAAAGAAGTTTATTTCTTTCTAAGTATAGATGTTTTATTTTAAAAAATTATTTCAAATTTAAATTGTTTGAATAATGTATTATTTTGGCTAAAATAAAATATGTCAAAGTTGTCATTTTCTTATTCATATGCATACATATGATGCTGCATTTTTGCATTCTTTTGACCAAAAAATGGGCGATAAGCTATGCTTGTTAAGAGTTAAAGTCAGTACCTTTCAATTGTGGCTTTTAAAAATTACTATACTTTTCGGTCATAACCGGGTAAAACCGGTTTTCAAAAACAGATCGATTAAAAACCGGTTTGTAAAGTTTCGATTATTTTTCAACACTAGTGATGACTGATGATGCGAAATTCGAGACAAAATCAGATAGCGATAAACAAAGCAAAAAGGGTCGCGGAACAGGTACTAAGAACCTTCAAAAGGAGGGACAAGACATTAATGATTCCCCTGCTGAGAACACTGATTATACCAAAACTTGACTACTGCTCAGTTTTGACGTCCCCATACAAAAAGGAAGAAATTAATAAACTAGAAGAAACGCAGAGACATTTCACAGCCAAGATTCATGGCTGCAAAGAACCCAACTACTGGGAAAGACTACGTAAACTAAATCTGTACTCCCTGGAAAGAAGAAGAGAGGGGTACACCATAATCTACATGTGGAAAATGATCGAAAAACTGGGACCAGACCTGAAACTAAACCCAATTAACATCCAAAGGACGCTGGACAATAGGAAAGGCAGAATGTGTAGTGTTCCCAAATCAAAGGCCTGACAAGGGACCTCCTCAACATTGAAGCAAAATAGGTTGGCTGTCAGGGGGCCAAGACTTTTTAACTAGCTTCCAAAGGACCTCAGAAACATTAAAGGGGTCAAAGTTGAAGTCTTCAAGAGAAGACTAGGTGACTGGCTCAGGATGGTACCAGATGAGCCGGGTGTACCTGGCTATGTGCGGTGGAGAGCGCGAGAGAGCAACTCGCTCCTCCACCAAGCCAGGCCTAAAGGCGGGGCCACCAGCTTGACTTATGTGTGAAGAGAGACCAACACACGGAACCCAAACGAGGTTAACGAGGTATATATTACCTTTCCTTTCAACCTTTCAGGTGTTTCTTGCGATGATTTCTCATTTCATGGAGGTCAGACATGTTGCCCCTCCTCTCGAGTTGGCTTGGTGAAATAGAGAGTTGGTTTGTTGTCAATTTAACAAAACCTTGAGTCTTTTATTTACAGAGGAAAATTTGTTAAGCAATTGACAAATATGGTTTTGTCAAATGATATATAACCATGACACCCTTTTCAGAGATTCTAATTTCTTTGTCAAATTAACAATATTGTTTTTCGGGCGTAGC
>JAJOZX010000404.1:427500-445000 GCA_023014485.1 Bathynomus jamesi
TATATTCAGGGTGTTCGAGTAGTCCTTGGTCAAAGGCTAATATCATCTTAGATAGACTCGCTTATTATATGGAAATAACCGTTTAAAGTAGTATTTATAGACATCGTTTATTATTTAGATCAAAGAAATTACCTGAACGATGCAGGAATTAGGACGCGGTTGGTAAAAAATAAAGGTCCGTTTAAAGGCAATCTGTTTCTATAATTCTATAATTAGTCTGTGTTTCCAAACAAGCGCATTAACCTCGTCTTAAGTTACTTTAACAACTGTACTATATATATATATATATATATATATATATATATACATTATAACTGCAAACACGCAGTATAATTCTCCTATACAAAGCGTCGTTCTTTACGTTAATTATACTGCGTGTTTGCAGTTATAATGTATATAATGTTACGGCATGCGGGAGGTGCCCCTTTGGGGCATTGGTTTCTGCGCGTATGTAGAGGAATTATGACATTTGTTTGAGTGAGGCCCGTGGTGTAATGGTTATCATATCTGACCGGCAATCGGAAGATCCCGGGTTCGATTCCCGGGTGGTTACCTCATTTTTTCATTTGTTTCGTTCTTTCGCTCTCATCTTGCGAGGATAATTCTCCTATACAAAGCGTCGTTCTTTACGTTATATATATATATATATATATATATATATATATATATATATATATAGTATAGTAAAGTTTGTACATAACGAAAGTAGTTGGTTGCATTTATGTTTAGAATTTTAAAAATTTTAATTGGTGAAAATCAAGAGCAGAAAATTCCATAAATTGTTTCGGAAACTCCATCTTTGGAAACCTTCCAGACAGGTTTTTGATTTTATTTTTTTTTACCAAACGTTGTGAGTAATAAAATTTTGAAACTGAAAAAAGGTGTACAGTACATGTTTTTCTTTATTTAAATTGTTGAGTTATTTTACTATTTTATACACACACACACACACACACACACACACACACACACACATATATATATATATATATATATATATATCTTTTTCGGTTTACCCGTTTACCTAAAGATATACATTTGGAGTCTTTTTAAGGGCTTTCTCCACAGTATAGTTGACAGTCAAATTGACTTCCTCTTTTTTACGAAGCAAACCACCTTCAAAAACTGCCATCAACTCAAAATTCCTAACATCATTTGAGACGTTGCAATTACTACTGACGAACTCGGCAAAACTATATTTTAAGTAAATGGAGTCCAAAGTTTTGCAAATTAGAAATCCCCATAACTTTGCCAAAATTTGGTAGTTTTGATAGGGTTTGTGTCATTTTGATCGGAAATGGGTGTAAATTATTGCGATGATGGAATGTATTCCGCAAGAGATGCTAAACACGCCGAGTTCATCACTAATATCCACAGAATTCCCCCACACTCTGCCCTGAGCGCATAGTGTTTTCCCTTTAAAAGAACTGAATTTTGCGAGGACTAGTGACGAATTTGCATCATGTGTCATTATCCATTTAAAAGAATACATTCTGGAGAAGATATTGGTATGGAAAGTAGATTATGATAGAAATTTAAATTCAAAAGTCAGTGATAGTTTTCGGTCGGAGACAACATTCGAATGTGCAGCCGAACTTTCCTCGTGGGTGACAAACATCACAGTCACATTATATGCTATATTATGGAAATTAATTATGAGCTTTTCAAATCTGTTTTCATCCGCTCGATTGCGAATTATTTAGCAATAAATTATAATTTGGTTCGTCAAAGCACCACACAAAGTAATTAATAAATTCTTTGAAGTTTTAATTAACCTTTTTTTTTATTTGCTACTTTATTATATCAAAGGTTTGTAACCGCTCTGAATCACACTTATGAATATGTAAACCATAAGTAATATATATATATATATATATATATATATATATATGTTTCGTACAACGATTTTCTTTATGCAGGAGAGATGGGGAAAGGGCAAGCGCCCACAAAAACGCCACCCCTGTGTAAGAAGGAGAGATACGAAATCAAGGTCCCTGAGACTCATAATGCCTTTTTTTTTTATAAATTTTGAAAAGATTGTGTAGTAGGGTGGAGCGAAAAATACTTTTTTTCTAGTATGAAGTTCTAATAGTGATTAAAAGTTGCATTTAGTGGACGATATATACCTGCCAAAATATGAGTTCATTTGTTTAATATTTTCAGCTGCCACCAGGGGGCTAAAGTTAACACACATTTTGGGTAAAAAGGAAAAAAATGCTTCTATTTTAGGTTTATCAAACTATTATAAAATTTTATCTTAGAATTATCTAATAGTTTGATTAAGATTCTTAAATGATAAGAATTCGTTTTGTAAAAATGCCTTTTCATATGCTTAATATCTTCAGCTGCCACAAGAGGGCTGAACTTAACTTAAAATGACAATTAAGTATGATTCTGTATTTACTTGAAAAAGGGAACAGTAATAAATTAGGATGTCTCTCCTCCTTTATACTGGTTTGAGACAGTTAAGAAACGATATTTCGTGCCTTAGCGGAGTTACCACCCTTTCCCCCAACCTCCCTCTAGAAAGGGTTCTTGCTGAAGACTATTTAGTAATTTGCTTTTGTGTCAAATTTGGCTGTTTTTTCCTTGATCTAATGAAGCACGAATCCAACCGTCTCTGTTTGTAGGTCCGCAGACTGATCCAGCAGCGTCTAACGAGCTTGACGTATCTCTCTACGGCTTGTGTATGACATGGAAACTGAAATAATTCTGAATGAAGAGTAGTACCATGTTTGATGCATGATTCAATATCATCAAGAGAAACTCCTTTGGTTATCGGTGGTTCTGCTATCTGAAAATCTTGCCACATAATGAGATCTGTATAGTCTTTGGCATAAAAATTTATTTCTGGCACCTTAAAATACCTGATAACATCTGTTTCTTGAATGCATGCCCTTGCTTTTATGATACGCCTAAATCCCAACTGACGCACATGCTCCCTTTCATCAGCTATCATTGCAATGAGAATGTTTTCTTGATTTGCGTAATATGCATTTCGCTGAATGACTGAGTCATGTACTCTCCTAAGCTCTTCACGGAGATACCGGCTTCTTGCAATCATATGCCAATCATATGTATTAGTTTAGCACCATATTGGCATAATGGTTTACGCTTTATCTGAAACCACATTGGTGCGTATACCCTAACAATGAAAGTAGCTAATTCTTGTAAATTGCCTGAAGGATTCTCTGTGCTTGCATATAACCGCAGAGTCCTGTTTGCTGTGGTGAGCCACCTTGAATGTGATATATTGCCTGGACTCTTATGACTAAGACTCTTTGAGAATGTTCCACTTGATATAGCCTTGTGAATTTCAAGAAGGTATTTCTGGTCAGTACTTATGTCATCTACATCAACTTCACACATGTCCTCTTGAATTTCAATGGGTTTGAAGTTAACCATGGGAAGCTTTTCACAGTCTGAAAGTGCTCGGCCAATTTCTCCTGAAAATGCTCTTGGTCCAGTAGTGGTACCATCCAAGTGATGAAACAGATGGCGCAATGGAAGTTCATTAAGGTGTAAAAGGCATATCAGCCACTGCAATGGCTTATTAAAGGCTTCTTCCAGTAATCTTATTGTGCCTCCAATACTACCAGTGTTAACCACTGTCAACCACTGTCGAATCACAGCCAACTGCAACGATGTTCCCTATATCAACATTCCTTTCTTTCAAGCAATTCACTAGCGCTGTGCAAATGTATTTAGCTTTGCCACTGGAAGGTGTCACATGTGCAAAGTACAGAGAGTGTGGTTCAGATATTATGCTGATATGCTCTTCGCGTTTGGTTCTTGGTGGTTAGAGCCATCACTCTCCTGGACTTGAATCATTGTTTTATCCTTTCTGCCATCAAAGTATAATCCCCGCATGGTTTTGGCTCTCCTATCTGTTATAGTTCCTTTCTCTGTTTTTGTCTTTCACGTCTTAGCTTACTTCTGTCTATAATATTCCCTTTGTCTTCGGGAGTAACAATTTTAAGATCTGCCAATACTGCAGAAGCAATAGCAGCCCCAGCTCTGTCCGACATTTTAAATCTATCACAAGTAATTGCTAATGAAGGCAGTGGCTCACGCATCTGTTGTTCTGATATTACATATTGAGTCGAGGTTGTATCTTCCTATTATCTTCAGATATCTCTTCTAGTTGTTGAAGTTCACTTGTCTCTGTTTCGATTTGTAAGTTGGACGTATTGGTTATAGCAGTACTAGTTGTTTGTGAGGATTCCAGACGTGCTTTTTCCATTTCCTTTCGATGTTCTCTTGCTTGTAATCGTCTTGTGTGTGCTATGTCAATGCTTCCTATCACCATTATTCTGCGTGTTCGTTGGTCATTTAAAAATCCTGCTCTTTTGGAGGGACTTTCTTACTCTTTTCACATGAGCATCTCCTAAACTCCTTACATTTGCAGGTGCAGATGTCAAACAAAGTGCATTTTGAAGAGTTTTCAAATTCTTCAAGCTGATTTTTGTACTTAGGCTGATCCTTGCGTGACTTGTATGGCTTTAATAAGGACCTGTATTTATCATGGTACACTCGCATCATCTGTAAAACGCGTGTATGTGAAACTATTGGCAAAGAGGCCTTCTTCCAAATATTTTCTACCTTTTTGGAAACTGCCTCTGCTATTTCAGAAAATGAAGGCTCCTTGTTATTCATCTGCTCCTTCACTAAATGTTTTGTGAACAGGTAATCTTTCATAATGCAGTTATAAGTTGGTAGTGCATATCACTCATCTCACAAGGTACTTCAAATATGGCACACTTCATATGTTCTCTAGTGAAATGTTTATATTAGTATTTGATGCCATAATATTTTTAAGAAAAATTCACAATCACAAAATATCCTGTAACATCAAAACATTATATAATATATATATATTTTATAAGTATATGTATATATATATTATATAAATATATAATATATTATATAAATAAACTAAAATTATATAATACATTATAACAAGCATTTTATAATAAAATCAATATTATCTATATAAATCACTTTAAAATAAAGTTTTATAATATTCCGATCATATTAAAAAACTCTCCGATCAACTGAGCGACTAGGCCTACTACCTAAGAAGACAAGTGTTAACACACTGTTCTAATGACTCACAGAAAGAAATTCCTTCACACCAAAACCCTCCCCCACAACCCTCCCCAAACCCTCCCCCACAACATTCAGTGTTGTCTCAACATGACTCAGTTACTCTAAATTGTGTTAACTTCAGCTCTCTTGTGGCAGCTGAAGATATTAAGCATATGGAAAGGCATTTTTACAAAATGAATTCCTATCATTTAAGAATCTTAATCAAACTATTAGATAATTCTAAGATAAAATTTTATAATAGTTTGACAAACCTAAAATAGAAGCATTTTTTTCCTTTTTACACAAAATTGTGTTAATTTTGGCCCCCTGGTGGCAGCTGAAAATTTTAAACAAATGAACTCATATTTTGGCAGGCATATTTCGTCAACTAAATGCAACTTTTAATCACTATTAGAACTTCATACTAGAAAAAAAGTATTTTTCGCTCCACCCTATATGTGTAGTGTGTAAAATGCATGTATGTGGAGTGAAGAATAAAGGGAGAAGGGTGCTTTTGAGAGCATGCTGGACTGCTCACATGGTAGATGAGACAAAAAGAGATCAGTTAAAGAGGACAGTGATAGGAGAAACGGGAGTTCCAGCACTCCCTGTCTCCTGCCTAACGCACCCTTTCGGAGTACTTCCTTGGTCGATTTGTATGCACAATTTCCTCCTTAAATGATATATATATATATATATGTGTGTGTGTGTGTGTGTGTGTGTGTGTGTATATATATGGTGGAGCAATAAACTTGATCTTTGTCAGAATGAACAATTCGGGCGGAAGCAAAACCAAAGTTTTATATATATATAGTATGTCTATATATATATATATATTGTGGCACATCACTCACATCAACTAATGCGGCTCATTCCTTTAACTCGTCTTATTATTACAGGCATCATCGGGATTCGAACCCCCCGACTTCTGTGTTTTGACCTCGCTTTTAGAGAAACGGTGTTACCCACCCACTAAACTACAGACGCTGGATATATATACAGGGCGTCCCAAAAAAATGTATACACACTTTAACAGCTGATAGCTCAATTGATGTTTCTTCTTTCCCAAGTTAAACCCATTAGAATTAATAATGGCAGTCAGACTAAGCTTTGAACAAAGGAAATTCATTCTAAAATGCTACTGGAAGTGTGAAAACGCAGTTGAAGTGCAAAGACAGTTTAGGAGGGAGTTTCAAACAGATCCACCAACGCGACTTACCATCACTCGAATTAGAGATAAGTTTGAAGCCGATGGAACTGTTCAGAATGTCCACAAGAAGCGTTCCGGAAGACCACGGACATCGACAAGCCCCACAAAGCAAGAAAGAGTACTGGAAACGTATCACCAAAGTCCAAGAAAATCTGTGCGGCAAGCGAGTCGTGAGGTAGGAATTTCAGAATCGTCTGTCCATCGCATTTTGAAGCGCTGTCAATGGAAAAGTTACATTCCAAGATTAGTCCATGCTACAGTATTAATGAAGATGATCCGGACCGAAGAGTGGAGTATTGCGAGTGGTACTTGGCACGATGTGGATGTGGATTGGACGAAGGGGTTTCGTAGAATACCCTCCGCGTTCACCAGACCTCACACCACTAGACTTTTTTTATCGGGATACTTAAAAGACAAAGTCTACGCTATAAAACCTGCAACAGTCGCTGAATTGAGAGCAGCCATTGAACGAGAATGCACACAAATACCAAACGAAATGTTTCGTGATGTTTGCGATTCCATTGCTTCGCGTTATCAGCAGTGCCTGGACCAGAACGGACGTCAGTTTGAAAACAGGCGTTGACAAAACAATTAAATAATGTCTGTAGATTCTATTACATTTTGAAAATGAAATGTATTTTAATAAACACTGCCTTTATAAGTATTTAAAGTGTGTATACATTTTTTTGGGACGCCCTGTATATATATATATATCGTAAAGAACGACGCTTGTATAGGAGATATTCCGCGCAAGACGAGAGAGAGAGAACGAAACAAATGAAAAAATGAGGTAACCACCTGGGAATCGAACCCGGGATCTTCCGATTGCCGGTCAGACGCGATACCATTACACCATGGACCTCACTCTTCCAAATGCCGTAATTCTTCTACATACTCGCAGAAACCAATGCCCCAAGGGGGCACCTCCCGCATGCCGTAACATTATATACATTCAACTGCAAAGAACACGCAGTATAAATAACGTAAAGAACGACGCTTGTATAGGAGATATTCCGCGCAAGACGAGAGAGAGAGAACGAAACAAATGAAAAAATGGCTAGTGTGTGTGTGTGTGTGTGTGTGTGTGTGTGCGTAAGTTGTCCTGATAACATAAAAAGTGAAGCCAAATTATTGTCGACCTTAAACCGTTAGAAATGAACCTCAAGTGGCAAATGGCCCTTGTTTTTCTTACTTTCTATTTAAAATCGTGTCTGACGCGGAACTGTAATTAAAAACCATAAAAGAGTGAATATTTAAAAGCCTTCTTTTAAACGCCCCGAATGTACCCAATTATGCCATTATTGTAATGCTTTTTTCGCGTTCATTTGTAAACACGAAACTCACGAATAATTTAGTATTCATTCGCGAGAAACCATAAAAAATTATTCATTTGCATTCAAAATGCACTTAATAATCTCTCTATGTGAATTATATTATTTATTACATTGAATATACAAAGGAGGGTCCCTAATTATATGTTCTCCATAATTAAACAAAACGTTTAATATACAGTATATATATATATATATATATATATATATATATATATATATATATATATATATATATATATATGGGAATGAACTCAGAATGGTCCCCTGAGGTTTTTTATGATACACACAGACCGTGCATGGAACAAGGAACTCTTCTGGGATAATTAAATATAAGCAATGCACGGTCTGTGTGTATCATAAAAAACCTCAGGGGACCATTCTGAGTTCATTCCCATCTTGAAACGGACATGTTATGTGCCTTGAAAAGTGGACGCTCAATTCTGCCAGTATGGTATTTGTCATTTACCATTACTTATTCGGACTATGGTGGATTTAATTATCCCAGAAGAGTTCATTGTTCCATGCACGGTCTGTGTGTATCATATATATATATATATATATATATATATATATATATATATATATATATATATATATATAACGGGTAATCGAAAAGTTATGAAACTTACATCAACATTTTATTAAATGCTAGGCTAGCTTAGGCTTAGTTTGGTTTAAATAATATATTGAGAGGAGGCTACCTTAAATTTAGCTCAGCTTAACTAAGATGTAACTGTGCGAAGGGAAAGATAAATTTTTCAGAGGACCAACGTGTTTTTATCGTTGAATATTATTTTACTTTAAATTTCTTACCTTCAATGTCAGAATGAGTTTAGACGAACGTTTCTGGAGGTAACTGCACCAAACAATTCACCTATACAGTACATCGGCTTATCAACCGTTTGATTCGTGATATAGTCAATGTCAGTGACAGGTTATAGCGTTGTGGTCGTCCATCGGTTAATTAACAGATGATATGTTAGATGAGGCGAGTCAATGTTTGCTGGAGAATTCTCCATGTTATAAGTCTCCAAGAAAATTACGACACCAAATTTATATGTCGTGCGTACGAAAAGCAACTGCATGCTTACAGAGTTCAAGTTGTTCAGGAACTTAATGCAAATGATGGTGAGAAGCGGGTTTGTTACTGCCAGTGGTTCCGAAATTTCATCCGGATGGAGCAGGTGCTTTGGATACAGTGTTTTTTACGGATGAGGCATAGTTTCACTTCACTGGGTATGTTAACAGCCAAAACAACATACTATGGAGTTCTGAAAACCCACCAAAAAGTTGGTGTTTGGTGTGCGATCTCCCGTCGATACTTAATTGGTCATTTGTTCTTCACTGAAACATTAAATGCAGAACGATACTAAGAGTTGGTGAGGCAGTTTATGACGCTACTTAAAGACGATGAACGAGACTGCTGGTTTCAGCAGGCTGGAACAACGGCTCACGCTGCTAAAACAATCATAAGAATGTTGAGGGAATTCTTCTGTGAACGCATCATTTAAAAAAAAAACCTTTCCACCACCATCACCCGATTTATCATCTCCTGATTTTTTTCTTTGGGGGTTCATGAAAGGAAAAGTTTATGCCAACAATCCTCAGGCGTTAGACCATAAAACGAATAAATACATGCTACAGGGAGAGTGGTGGCTATTTACAACACCTTTTGTGACTTTGCCAACATTTTGTGACTTTGCCAACATGTTTTGTGACTTTGCTAACATATTTTGTGACTTTGCCAACATATTTTGTGACTTTGCCAACATATTTTGTGACTACCAACATTTTTATAGCAAATTTACACTAGTGGCAACATTCAGCAAAATATTTATTTATATATATACACACTTCAGTGGTGTAGTGGCTATCGTCGCTGACTACGAATCCATCGGCCCCGGAATCGAGACTCGGTGACGGCAGGCGGCCCGCAGCAAAACCCAGCTGTTCATCCTTCCACACAATAAAGAAATTGCTTGGTAGATAAATGGGTACCCTGGGTAGCCTAGTAATTAAGACGCTGGGGTTCTGGTACTGGTGGGGCGTGGTTCGGATTCCACGTCAAACTGTAGGTGTAAGGTGCAGTGACAAACTTAACCTTCATCAGAATGAACACTTCGCGCGAAAGCAAAACCAATGTTGCCCAATTTTATATACAGGTATATATATATATATATATATATATATATATATATATATATATATATATATATATATATATACAGAGTGTATATATATATATATATACATATATATATATATATAATTTTGCCGTGAGGGTTATTAATACATAATTTAAACGACATAATATATTTCATTAAGCGTTCGAATTTGGTTGAAGCGTGTTTGAATTGAATAACGGCTGCAAATTGATCTCCAAGCACTGATTACACGAATGATTGATGAAACGTCACTCGAAATGAGGTCTCGAAACGGCACTCGTCCAACAATTGCAATCGCCGAGGCGTTCTCAAAGATTCGTGACAACAAGGAGAGAATGGGAAGGAGAAGAAAGTGAGAGGGAAGGAGGGAGTAAGAAGGAAGAGGAAGAGGAGGAGGCTATTATATATAATCAAAATTACGAAATTGAAATAAAAGCTGAGAAACGCCCCTTCTGAGCTTCACACAGAGCAGTTCCATACTGCAAAGAAAGACGAGTGTCACTATTGGAATAACAGCTGATCAGAACTTTTAGTACGAAGCGTATTGCGATAATTGACTCATTTAATCTACGTTTTGTTCGGACCTGTAACGCTAATTTAGCACTGACCTACTCTACCATGTATCGGAAACCGAATATGTGATCTGGATTCTCTATCTATAATCTAACTTAAACACTTATCCTCACAAAAAGGCTTTCTTTAAAACAGTCTCTTGAAATATGGGGCATAAAGAATATTTCTAATGAATATGTGTGTGTGTAGAAAGGAGTGGCCAATGGCGGGTGCCAGCAAAAATGCCCCCCTTTATAAGAGAGAGAGAGAGCCAAAATCAAGTTCTCTGTTTAATTTTGGAAAGATTGTGTAGTGTGTAAAATGTATGCATGTGTAGTGAAAGAATAGAGAGAAGTGTGTATTTGAGAGTATGCTGGATGTTCACAGGGTACATGAGACAGAAAAAGATAAGCAAAGGAGGACAAAGAGTAAGAATATATATATACAGAAGATATCGTCGTCGTCCAACTCCTGACTCTCACTCAGCTTATATTTCTGCCCGGAATCGTGCAAAATCTGTTCTTCGACTCGCCAAAAATTCCTTCATCCGACAAAAATATGAAAACCTATCCAATTCTAATTCTTCTCGCTCTTTCTGACATCTAGCTAAGAAACTCTTAAACAACTTTACTTCCTCTTCTTTCCCTCCTCTTTTCCATTCCGACTCCTCAGTTGCCATCTCTTCTCCTGACAAAGCTGAACTCTTCGCTCAAACTTTCGCTACCAACTCAACTATGGATGATCCCGGTCCTGTTCCACAGTCTCGTCCTCCCTCTGACTTTATTATGTCTCAACTTAGAATCTCTTCTAAAGATGTTCTTTCTGCCCTATCTGAGCTCAACTCTAGGAAAGCGTACGGTTCCAATGGTGTTCCTCCTGTTGTTCTTAAGAACTCTGCTTCTGTGCTGACGCCCTGCCTAGGTAAACTCTTCCGTCTTTGTCTTTCAACTTGTACTTTTTCTTCCTACTGGAAATTCGCTTTCATTCAACCTGTCCCAAAGAAGGGTGACCACTCTCGACCCTCCAACTATCGTCCACATGCTTTGATTTCTTGCCTTTCCAAAGTTTTTGAATCTATCCTTAATAGGAAGATTCTTAAACAACTCTCATTTTACAATCTTCTTTCAGGTCGTCAGTATGGGTTCCTCAAGGAACGCTCTCTACTGGCGATCTTTTTGCATATCTTTGTGACTCTTGGTCATCCCCCTTTCGTGATTTTGATGAAACTTTTGCTATTCCGCTAGACATATCGAAAGCTTTTGATAGAGTGTGGCACAAATCTTTAATTTCGAAACTGCTCTCTTTCGGTTTCTATCGTTCTATCTGTGCCTTCATCTCTAATTTCTTTTCTGGCCGATCTATAGCTGCGGCTGTAGATGGCCACTGTTCTTCTCCTAAAGCTATCAACAGTGGTGTTCCTCAGGGTTCTGTTCTGTCACCCACGTTGTGGCTTTCAATGCTTCAAAAACTCGGTTCCTTCATTTTTCTACTCGTCAGAATTTTCCACACGACTATCCCCTTACCTTCAACAACACACAACTCAATCCTTCCTATTCTTTTAACATTCTTGGCCTTTCATTTTCTCGTGATCTTTTCTGGAAAGATCACGTATACTCTCTTTCTAAAACAGCTTCCTAGAGGTTAGGTGTGCTGTACCGCCTCCGTGGTTTCTTCACCCCCACTCAGTTGCTGCCTCTGTACAGGGGTCTTGTCCGCCCCTGTATGGCGTATGCTTCTCATGTTTGGGGTGCCTCAACCCACACAGCCGTACTTGACCAGGTGGAATCAAAGGCTTTTCGTCTCATCAATTCCCCGCCTCTTACTCACTGTATTCAGTATCTTTCTCTTCGCCGCAATGTTGCCTCACTCTCTCTTTACTATCGGTATTATAACGGACATTGATCTTCTGAACTCTCTAACTGCATGCCTCTTCCTTTAAGGAGAGCACACAGTACCAGACTTTCTACACTTTCTCATTCCTTTTCTGTCCAACTATCTAACGCAAGGGTTAATCGGTATTTTCAATCTTTCATCTACTCAACCAGTCAACTCTGGAATAATCTTCCTCAATCCATCTTTCCTCCTGTCTATGACCTCCAGTCTTTCAAACGCAGTGTCTAGGCATCTCGTAAACCCCGGACCTTGATTTTGGCTCTCTCCTTCTTCTATGGGACGGGGGGGGGGCCGCTTTTACGGGCATTCGCCCTTGGCCTCTTCTTCCTGCATAATATATATATATATATATATATATACACACACGCGGTTGTTTATACACTTGAAAATATAATTTAATTAGCTTCAAACTGGTATCTTAGGTTTTTAAATTATTCACCCAAAGATAAAGGGCAGGCAAAAAGTTCGTTGTCAAACTTAACACTCTGGACTACTTCTTACGCGTTTCGCGTTAAAACTCTATCCTATCCTTGGGTCACTTCTTACGCGAAACGCGTCAAGTTGATCTGGACAAGAGTAAATGCAAAATTTCTGTGAGCATTGTCGTCTTGACGCATGTAGTGTGTCAGCTCCGACGAGGCACAGATCAACTTGACGCGTTTCGCGAAAGAAGTGACCCAAGGGTAACCTCGTTAACCTCGTTGCTGTTTCGTGCGTTGGTCTCTCTTCACACGAAGGTCAAGCTGGTGGCCCTGCCTCTAGGTCTGGCTTGGTGGAGGAGCGAGTTGCTTTCTTGCGTCTCCACCGTACATAGGCAGGTACACCCGGCTCATCTGGTACCGTCCTGAGCCAGGCATCTAGTCTTCTCTTAAAGACCAACTTTGACTCCTGTAACGTTTCTGAGGTTCTTTGGAACCTGGTTAGAACGTCTTGGCCCCCTGACAACTAAGCTATTTTCCTTCAGTGTTGAGGAGGTCCCTTGTCGGGTCTTTAATTTGGGAACACTACACATTCTCCATTTCATATTTCCCAGTGTTGTTTTTTTTGTGGTAATTGGGTTTAGTTTTATTTTTGGTACCAGTTTTTCGATCATTTTCCATATGTAGATTATGGTGTACCTCTCTCTTCTTTCCAGGGAGTACAGATTTAGTTTACGTAGTCTTTCCCAGTAGTTGAGTTCTTTGCAGCTATCAATCTTGGCTGTGAAATGTCTCTGAGTTTCTTCTAGTTTATTAGTTTCTTCCTTTTTATATGGGGACGTCAAAACTGAGCAGTATTCAAGTTTTGGTATAATCGGTGTTTTTAGCAGGGGAATCATTCTGTCCTGTCCCTTCTTTTGAACGTTCTTAGTACCTGTCCCGCGACTCTTTTTGCTTTATTTATCGCTATCTGATTTTGTTTCGAATTTCGCATCATCAGTCATTATTACCTCCAGATCTATCACTTTCGTGTCTCTCTGAATTTCCTGTCTATCTGAAGCATAATATACAGTCTGTTAAGTTCCTCTTTTCTACCATATCACAAGAGCTGAAATTTGTCGGTGTTAAATGTCATGTTGTCTTATAACCATTTGTATATTTTGTTCGTGTCCCTCTGCAAGGCCTCCACTCCATTTACATCGCTGATTTTTCTGCTGATCTTTGTATCGTTTGCAAAGGATGTTACTATACTTTTGCTGTTTACTCCGCTGTCTATGTCTGTTAGCATGATAATGAACAGGAGTGGGGCCAGTACTGTCCCTTGTGGTACTGAGCTGCATATTACCGATTCTGATGATGATATACCTTGAATTTTGACGACCTGTAGACGTTCTCTGAGGAAGTTGTAGATCCATTTTCCCACTTTGCTTTTTATTCCCATATATTTAATTTTATGTGCTTTTATACCATGATCACATTTGTCGAAAGCTTTAACAAAATCTGTGTATATGACATCGTAGTTGTCATTGCCTTCCAGTGCATCTAGGATATTGTTGTAGTGTTCTATTAGTTGTGATAGGCATGAGCTACCTGATCGGAATCCGTCCTGATTTTCGTTGAATCTTTCCAGTGTCTCCAAGAAATCATAAATTTTCTCTCTAATTATTCTTTCAAATACTTTGGTGAGGTAGGACGTCAATGACACTGGTCTATAGTTCTTTGCTTGAGATCTGTCCTCTTCTTTATATATAGGGACAATGTTTGCTCTTTACAAGATGCTCGGTATTTCCCCAGTATCTAGGGATCTTCTCCATATCCAGTATAAAGGTGTAGCTATTTCATTTTTAAAGTTTTAATCAATAATACGTTCCAATTGTCCGGACCTGCAGCTGAATGTGGTTTCATTTGTCCTGTAGCTCTCGCTACATCTTCTGGGGTAAAATCAAAGTCTGTTATACACTCTCCTTGTAATTTTTCTTCAAAGAATGCATCTATGTCAGGTATCGCTTTCTCACTTTTTGGGGTACTAAAAACTGATTCATACTGAGGTTTCAATGTTTCAGATATTTCTTTTGGATCGTCGTTTAGTTCATTATTTCTCTTCCTTAAGGTCCCAATAGCGGCGCGCGTTTTTGTTTTCCTTTTCGCATAGCTATAGAAGTGTTTTGGATTTTCCTTTATTGCTACTACCGCCTTTTCCTCTTCCCTCTGTCTTCTGTCTGGTCCTTAATCAGGGCTTGTATTTCCCTATCGATACCCTCCAGTTTTTCTTGTATTACTTTCCTGGCATTATCTCCGCAGTTGGCTAACTTCGCCTCCACTCTCTTTCGTTTGCGGAATATTCTTCTCTTTTGTCTCTCCAGCCGGCTCCTCTTTCCTTTTGGCTGTAGGATAGAGTTTTGACGCTAAACGCGTAAGAAGTAGTCCAGAGTGCTAAATGTACTACAGCATAGTGGAAATAATCTGGTTACATGCAACGAATTATATAGTCACGAAGACAAGTGATCTGAAGACTTTAACCCACTCCGTGAAGTGTGATAGTATCATATTTGTACGATGTGCTGGAAGCTGTCTTATTGCGTTGCATGCATCGTTCATTTTATTGTTCTTTATTTTATAACAGAATATTTACAATATGGTTTTGAGTGAATCAGGAAAAGTGTCAGTCACAGCTTATTATGAATGGAAAAGTTATTTCGTGAGTCAAACTATAAACGAGTATCCAAACCGTGGCTGAAAAAACTAAAGTGCTTGCTAGCAAAACTAAGATACACATGGTAGCGCTGCTAGACGTCCTGGTAGTTTCTAATCATGCTCTGTTAGCACAACATAAGTAGTATGTGTGCAAAAAGGGAGAGTGCAATTGCAATGTAACATTGCAACATTCCAGCTTACAACATTACATACAACAAGCTGAGAGACTGATTTAAACACCACCCTAACATATATATATAATATATATATATATATATATATATATATATATGTGTGTGTGTGTGTGTGCGTGTGTGTATCTGTGTGTGTGATGCACAAGGGTATAGGGTAACCTAACCTGGAAGCTCAGGCCCACAAAAATATATGAAATGTATGTATATAGATGTGTATGCATGTATAGAAAAGGCAAAACTTGTTTTATATATATATGAATTGTGTATATATATATATATACGGAGGGCGGGGGTTAGACCCCAAAGGTGGGTAACCTAAAGTAAAACACAAGAAGGAGGAGAGAGACGAGATCCTTTCACTGCGGCGTCTCGAAGCATTTTTGAATTCTTCATTGGTCTTCCTGGGCGGCTTTAGCATCACAGACAGCTGGCTTAGGAGGCGTATGGCGTAATCGCCTTAGTTTAGTGACTTATATGTATATATATTGGTTAAACGGAGTGCTACCACCATTCACAACAAATTCTTAAAGTAAAATGTGGCCAGCCTGTCGGTTCACGAACCCTTGCCAGTTGAAGCAGCTAGAGAATACAGCCACTCGCCTTAGAGATATATATATATACACACACACACATACAGTTTCGTTTATATATATATATATATATATATATATTATATATATATTTATATATATATATATGTGTATGTGTGTGTGTGTATACACCCTTCATTTCCATTAATACTTGTTCATATGGGGTAAATAAAACACAACTATATCGTTCTGTCTATTTAATATATATACAGGGTGTTTGAAAACTTTCTGTACAAATTGTAATGGGGGATAGGCAACACCAAGACAAACCCTTTTCGTCTATAAGTGTATGTCCGCTGACATCACCATTCGGCGCGAGAGGGCGCCGCTGCAATTGGCTAAAAGGTGAAGTGGGCTAGACTCGCGCTTGCCGCGGGCATTCTTAAATCGGACGTAGTACGTGTAACATGGAGCGCTTCACGACTGCTGAGATGGCTGACATGCATATGGTGTATGGGGCTGCCAATGGAAACGGAAGAGCTGCTGTGAGGTTGTACCGACAGCTCTTCCCAAACAGACGTGTGCCAAACCACCAAACGTTTGCGCATTTGCATCGGCGACTGCGAGAAACTGGAACATTCCATGCAAACATGCATGACACTGGTCGGGAGAGAAACGTGCGCACTCCTGACATGGAAGAAGAAATCCTACGGCGATTTGAGGACAATCCAAGCGCAAGCACGCGAGGTGTTGCACGTATCCTCGGTGTGAACCACGACCTGGTCTGGAGAGTGTTGCACGAGCAGCAGTTACATCCGTTTCATCGTCAGAGAGTCCAGGCATTACAACCTCGGGATTACCCTCTTAGTGTGGAATTCGCACGCTGGTTTCTGCAGCAGACAGCGGTGCAGCCTAATTTTCCGGCTTATGTGCTGTTCTCAGATGAGGCCTGTTTCACACGTGAGGGTGTGTTTAACATGCACAATTCTCACGTGTGGGCACACGCAAATCCACACGCTACACGGGTTTGTAATGCCTGGACTCTCTGACGATGAAACGGATGTAACTGCTGCTCGTGCAACACTCTCCAGACCAGGTCGTGGTTCACACCGAGGATACGTGCAACACCTCGCGTGCTTGCGCTTGGATTGTCCTCAAATCGCCGTAGGATTTCTTCTTCCATGTCAGGAGTGCGCACGTTTCTCTTCCGACCAGTGTCATGCATGTTTGCATGGAATGTTCCAGTTTCTCGCAGTCGCCGATGCAAATGCGCAAACGTTTGGTGGTTTGGCACACGTCTGTTTGGGAAGCGCTGTCGGTACAACCTCACAGCAGCTCTTCCGTTTCCATTGGCAGCCCCATACACCATATGCATGTCAGCCATCTCAGCAGTCGTGAAGCGCTCCATGTTACGCGTACTA